>JANJYP010095217.1:0-25254 GCA_024605115.1 Rastrelliger brachysoma | reverse complement strand
CTTTCTCTCAGCGCAATGCATGATGGGAAATGTTGCTTAGCGACAGTTGTACACTACTTTTCATGATGCATTATAGGTACATACATACATACATACATACATACATACATACATACATACATACATACATACATACATACATACATACATACATACATCATGATTTATTATTGACATTTAACAATCCTAAAATCTCCAGCCATGAATAATTTATCATTCATGAATAATTTTGTTCTCTCTTTTGACACAAGTCCATATGAAATGTTAACAAATCTAAATAAAGTTAATATATTTGGTTATTTTACAGCAAAGAAAATATAAAATGTGAGAATTATGAGAAACATGACAAAAAACAAGCATTAACGTGACCCCAATGTAAACAATCAGTGCATCACATATGGAAAATTCAAATCTATTATCTATTATAAATATAATGCAAATGGATTAAAAATCTACTAACTATTACAAATATATTACAAATCTGGTAGCTGTCACAAATCTTTTTTTTTCTTTTCTCATAACAAAACAAACACAAAATAAAATGGTATGAAGAGGCTTTAAAAACTCATTTTATTTATTTATTTTTTTTTTGAAAATATTCAACAGACACAAATGATTATTCAAAGTAGAGTATTTTACAACTATCTTAAGATTAAGGTTAAAACTTGTGCTTTGGGCAAAACTATGGCAAAAGCTATGATTGAAGTTAGAATAAGAGACAATATAGTGTGTGTGTGTGTGTGTGTGTGTGTGTGTGTGTGTGTGTGTGTGTGTGTGTGTGTGTGTGTGTGTGTGTGAGAGAGAGAGAGAGAGAGAGAGAGAGAGAGAGAGAGAGAGAGAGAGAGAGAGAGAGAGAGAGAAAGACAGAGAGAGAGACAGCATGTTTTACTAGCTGCCAGTTTCACACACAACCACCAAAACCATTCCCCTCCCTGTTGCCATGGAAACTGTGCTCTTTTCTTTATTTCTCCCGATCTATGGTGCTTCCCTACTTTTTCATCTTCTTTACTTTCCCTCCTTCTTGCGTTATACTCCCCCCCACCACCACACACACACACTTTCCCTTGCCTTACATTTATATGAGCGTGCACATTTTTAGATGTGTATGTCTTGCAAAAATACCTGTGCATTGAATGATTGGGTTTTCAATAGCACATACACTCCCATATATACAGTATGATGACCACATCAACAGCCAATCAGGTTACCAGTAGCTGCTGCTGGGCATTAACCAATGGGGGAAGCTTGCAGATGATGTGTGAGCAGAAGGGATGCAGCACCATGGAAACTGCAGAGGGTGCGATGAGAAAACAGCGCGCTCTAGTGGCACCCCCGTCTGCATGGCTCAGTTCACCGCTCTGCTTGGGAGAACTTCTGCCATGTGGAACTTATTTGTTGTTCAGTTACAACTTCTCTTTACGTGTTTTGTTATGTGTTATCTTTTTGTGTTTAATTAGTGTTGATTTCTCCAAAAGTTCAATATAATTTAATTAAATTGATATTTAAATATTAATTTGTAGTGTATGTTAGTTTGCACGGAGTGAAAAAACTGAATTTCTCAAATGAAAACGCAAATATTTTAGTCATAACCTACTTGATGAAGTAATATTGAATATGTATTGTGTAGCAAGAAGGCTACATTCCATGTAAACTCACACATTTAATGTAAAAAGATTATGATTTTATTTTATTTTTCATTGTGCATAAATAAAACGGATCAAGCAGAATTATTGCAACATTAGAAAGTGATATTTTTCCGTTGTAGACTGTATCCTATTTTGATCTGTAGTCTCTGTCAGAACTTCTCATATATGATTCCCTTCAACACCTCCAGGGGGCGTCACTAACACATCTCAGGATTTGTCTTCCCACACCTGAGGAAACTGCACCTGTGTCCCAGCACCTGCTCCAGAGGAAATCCTGCACCTGCAGAAAGATTATATGACAGTAAATGGACTTAATCCTAACATTATTGCACATTAAGGGTCTCTAACACCTTCCTCTGAGGCCTTTTGACAAAACGTTACCCATTTGATAAGAGGCAATGCCTGATGATTATACAAATTCCTGCGGGTTCAGGATCATAATATACACCTGTGTCACTGTCCAACAGCATCAAATAAATTTAATAATACAGACACTAAGCTGTTGTTAATTTTGCTGAGGAACCTCCCTAAGGACCCATGGGAATTTGGGAATCATTGAGTAGAAAATGCACTCTTCAATCTTTATATTACATATGGATAAAAATGTTTATTCGTATCACAATAGCCTATATGAGAGTCAACATATGAGAACCGAGAAATATTTATAGAGGTATAAACTGCATGTTAAAAGGATGGAGATAAGAACGAGAAAGGCTGACGTAAGGTGATGGGGTATGGACGGTCGGCGCCTGCGCGCGATGGACTGGATGCAAACCCGTTGGAAGAGATTAGGAAACTGCGCCTAAATCGGACCCCCATCCTACGCCATCTTGGCTCGAACGATCCCGAAAGCGCGATGTTCTGAGACCCCCATTACACGGGCCATTTCGGCTCTGACTTGGACCAGTTTCTTGGATGACAGAGGGAGGAGCCTGGGGTTTCTGGAAGTCGGAGGAGCAGCCAGTCAAAGCCAGCCAGCCAGCATCTGAACTGGAAGCAACGGTGGACGAAAGGGTCGGGCTGTGTGTTGTGTTGAGGGGGGGTTAGCTTATAATTTCTAATATTCACAAGCGCAGACGATGTATGCATGAGAGCGGTCGTCGACATGAACGTGAAGATATTCCGTTTGGGCTCGGGAAGCTGAAGCATTACTGCAAGCCCCGGTCACATTACGGGTTTTTTTCGGTGGGATAAGCCATCTGTGATACACTGGGTGTGCACAGCGCAATAACGGAGCGAGCCAACCGGTTATACCATCGACAGCTAGCTCATAATAACCCTGCTAGCCAACCCTATTTTTTCGAGAGCTTGCGGCTGGAGGGAAGCATCTTGGTCGGTGCGGTTTTAAAGTGTCCGCGGATGCTGCCGAGGGAGCCCGCTACTACCTGGCGTTATCCAGCGGTAACAGGCGTAGCTGAGGCATGCAAGGAGGGGTGTTTTTCTGCAAACGAGCGAGGAAATCTCCACGCCCTGGGGTCTGGTCTGTGGTTACTATTTAGCTAGCTCGGTGGCTAGCCAAAGCCCGACCGAGAGAGGAGAAGGTGGGGCCGCGGTGTGACAGCCTCGGACGCCAGCTAATGTGGCTAGCCGGCTAACTCGGGACTCTTTTGAGTGGCCGTTCCTTTTTAATTACCCAAGAGGCTGCGGCCGTGCACAGTAGTATCTCCCATTCAAGCAAAGAGACTACGCGATCAGTGATTCCTCCAAAGACCCCTGTGTGTGGGAGGAATATCTTGTCTTGTCTAGAGCATCCTCATTTACCTGTAGACCATGGCGGACGACGACGTGCTGTTTGAGGATGTCTACGAGCTGTGCGAGGTGATTGGAAAGTAAGTATTGTCTTTCTAACCTGTGCACCCTCCCCCATCCTTCAATTCCTTGCTTTTTTTTTGCTTGTTTAAGCACTGTCACCTCCATTTGATCACACTGTGTACAAGCTGCAAGTGTCGTCGCTAATTGACAGGGATGGTGTTTTCATGTGTGGGCCTGCAGGTTTTTTCAAGGGGAAAGTTTGCAGGGGTGGGTGGGTGAGGTGAGGTCACTCCTTTCGTGCGGTGGTCTTTCACTTAAAATGAAGATGAAAAGCACAGTTCCCCCTTATACTTAGGGTAGGAGACAGTTCAAGCTTGAGTAGAAACTTTTTTTGATGAAAATGTGGAGTACTGTAGGCCTTGTTGTCCCTTCACTTTGTTTCAGTGTACTGCATAGTTGGTAATAAGGCAAGTTTCTGTCACATATCTATATTAATGCCATTTTTCTAATATATGGTGAATGGATGCATTGTTACTGAAGTGGCAGAGAATCAGCAGGGGTTTACAAACAGGGGCATGTGAAAGAGTCATCATGCTGCACAGCAAGAATGGAGCAGACAGGTTTTCCTTTCTCCAAAACCTCCTGTTTTACAGTAGCTGTACCTGCTTACAGTTACAGGCAGATTAGCTAGTTGGTCAAACACCAATGGGTGTCAAAATGTCAGAGGATATGTAGGAAAAAAAACAGTCAAGTGGGGACTGGCAGATACATATTGAAAACATTTGAGACTTCAAGGTGCCATGAAAATTGCCACAGTATGCATACTTACTGTGTGGTGGCTCCTCCACTCTTCCCGGTAGTGAGGCGTGAAGGCTGACAGGCCCATCACAGTCCTGGGCTACCACCGGTCAATCCCCTCCCCCCTGCAAGCTTTACTTACTGGAGGTCTGAGGGTCCATTAAGTTTATGCTAGGGGAAAGAGGCACACTCTCTCCAGACCCCCAGGCTCTGTTCTTTATCCTGAGATTTCCTGTTGCCCTGGTTACTAATTGATGGTTGGTCCAGGACCACTACCTTGGAGTCCCAGTAACGGATACAGTGAATCACTGGCAGAAGAGTTGCGGTAACAATGCATTTCATCTGCAGATTTTTATGGTTGTACTTGACCAAACAACTAGGGAAGCAAATACAGTCAAAGTGGAAAGATTTCTTTTAAGCAGCTGTTGTGAATGACATATTAGAAAAGTGTTTCTACATTGTGCTTTACTTATTTTGTCTTTACCACTGAGTAAAACGCAGTCTTTTTGTTTGTCTGACAGTTTGTTTTATCATCTTCGCTCTCAGATAAGCAGTTAGGATGCCAGCTGCTCTTTTTGGCAATTATCAACACCTGCATAAGCAGCATGGAGTACCAAATTGGAAGAGGATTTATTAACCTCCACTCATTTTGTTTCCAAAAACAAACACTGAGACGCACAGTATTTGCAAACACCTTCCAGTCTCACCTTCCAGATAGGACAGTAGAGGAGTAACACATGAGATGAGAGCAGTCTGGAGAATATCTTAAGCTTTAGTAAAGAAGCAGGATGCCACATTTATGTCACTGAAAAGACCAGAAAATCCCTCTTATCCTGCCACTTCTTTTGTGAAACGCAGTTGATGGATCAAATGTGTTGAGTCCGGGTGTCTTGGGATGTGTTGCAGGAAGAAGGAGGGGATCATTTTTCTTCAGCGCTGAGGTGGGTGGGGAGGGGAAGAGAGGCTGAGGCAGATCAATGGAGACAAGTGGAGTAGGGGAATGGGATGGCCCTGAGGCTAAGGATATAAATAATGCCAGCGGACATTGACTGCAGTACTCTGCCATCTCCTACTTTTGTTTTTAACTTCACGTTCAGCACCACTGTAGGTAGTGGACAAAATTGCAGACTGCTGAGACCTGAGGATTTTGATTAATAAAAAAGTGAAAGGGAACACGCTTAATAGGCACAGGAAGCTGTCATCAATATCCTCTTTAGGTAGAAGATATTCCTGCTCCTATTCCTCCTTTGCTGAATATGTTTTTGAACAGAAGACAGGTCATATTAGGGGATCGCGAGATATATCTCCACAGCACAATGAGAGATGACAGGATGTAATTTGCCATTAGGTGGGTTAAATGGACTCCTAATGAAGGCGTCTCCCAGGCTTCCTCTCTTTTAATCCCCTGTATGAAATTCAGGACTTTTCTGACTGAATCTGAGATAAATCTGTTAGTTCAGAAATATCCATCTAACATGAAAGTTTTGTAGGTTACAGTGTCAAAAATCTGACCTTGGTGAAGGCTTCCTTCACACTGATCAGAGCGCACTAATTGAAAATGTGGTATAATTGAGAGCGGGTGACATTAACTCATCCTAATAAGTTTGTTGTAATTAGTTTGTCCTTTACCTCCTGCCGTAAGGATGTAACAGTTGTCATGGTGACTGTCATATTATTGGATGATCTCAGTGTGGTTGTGCACTCGCGTGTCTCTCTCTGACCTTTGACCTCAGCTCCTTTCAAACTTGTACATAAACCCTATTATCCAGCCAGTCCCTCCCTCAGACTTCTATTGTTGTACAGAGGAGTCGCCTATTATTGTCCCTGATCGGCTTGTGTCAGAGAGGAGCAGCCGGGCTGGGTGGGATTGAGAGCATTGTGTTGCCATCACTGTTCAGTAATCATCTCTCCTAAACTGGGATCTTAAAGAGGGGCATGTTCACAGTGATTTCTACTGAAAGACGGTCAGTAAGTTCATTTGAAGAGTTTTTTTTTGTGTGTGAAATTATGGACTTTAATATTGACATTTTTGCTTTGATGTTATTATTCTGTTGTTACACTTATATAGTGTAGGTATGTCTTTTTTTAGAGTGCATTGAAGCAGCAACATTACGTTACTACTCCACTGAGCTTGTCTTGTTTCAGCGCACAACTCAAAGCGCAGGAACTATTTGAACTTTTGGAAAGTTGGACCCTGGATTCATCAGGTCTTATAGTTGCATGGCAACAGCAAGAACTGCACACTTCTGTGCAGCGTTGCAATAAAGAGACACACACAGGGCCGTGTCTGATTTTTACAGCCTGTGCATGTAAATGTTCACTCAGCTCCCTTGTGGTTACACTAGCCTTATTTCAGCAGAGGAAGATCAGACAGGTCAGGTGTCATTTGGACTTCTTACTGGATGAACTGCAGTGAAAGATGACACGGGTTATTGAACAGGCGTAGGTGGTTGGTGCAGGCCCAGCTCATTACGTGCTCATTGTTTGTAGTTTAGGTAGTAAATTTATGAAGGACATAACGCAGTATCCACATTTTTTTAAGATGTCAGCTCTAGTTTAACTGTTAGCAAAGCAATGAAGCAGCTCTATGTGTAATAATTGTGTCTGAATGGGATTGAGGTTGTTCAGAAACCCTATTGGAGTCATAGCGCTCTTTATTTCAGCCCTGGGGTGCTCATTAGAGCCAAGGATATTGGGATGTGTGACTCTCTCTAAACCACTGAAGTAATCAGTAATCAGTCCTCTGGCTTTTTTCTGGGTTGGATATTTAAACTGCTCGGACATCACTTAAATGTTAAATTTCTCATTGATTTTTCTTTCTTTGTTCCTTTCTTTTTTTTTTTTTTAAATAGCTTTGATAGGTCTAATGATGGTTTCTCCCTCAACAGATGCAACCTTTAGTACATAAATCTTTTCCAAAACGCGTTGCTGCAGGGTTGTTCAGTCACTAGTAGCATTTGCTGTAGCTTGTCTTAACTTTAAGCAGTTAAACAACAACTATAATTATACTTTATCAGCTTTTGTAACCGTAAGTAGCTACAAACTCTTTTAATTAGTAGCCTGATATAGTTGCTCATCACGGTGACTGATTTGTCTGATGTGTGTAAACATGTGACAAGGAGAGAATATCTACATGTATTCGTCAATTTATTTCCAGCCAGATTTAATTTTTCAGATGTTAGCGTGCAAATATCAGCAAAAGGTGTTAAATGCAAATCATAACTTGCCGTTGAAAATAATAAGATTTTATTTTCAGTTATGTAAAGAGTCTAGCACTAAATGAGATAAGCTAGAACTGAGGCATGTTTGGCATTTTCTGCTTATTAAATCGTATAAACTATGAATGGATTATTGAAACAGTATACTTAACTAGCCACAAACCACAGGGAGTGCTCTGCACAGCTAACTGTTTATTGAAAACACCATGAGGTCATATTTGGTGCTTATTGCTATTTTGTATTTACTACTAATCTGTTTCCTCGTATATGTAAAAAGGGTGGTGGGGGGTGGTGGTGGAAGACTGTCATTCAGCAGGGAAACCCAGGGTTGGCGCCCCCTCATTGGCAAGCATCCACAGCTGAGGTGTCCTCAAGCAATACACTGAATTCCTGCTGGGATCGATAAAGCATCACTGTCATATTCCCATCTGTTTTTATGGAGGATAGGAGGCATCAGGAGAGTCATTTTTGCATCATTAAAAAGTCATGTATGTCTTCTCAGGTTGTCTTTGTCTTGAAAAGTGATATGTAGTGCCGTGTAACATGTAGAGAGTGCTTTATTATATAAGTAAAGCAGTCTTTACTGTATACAGTATATGCTCCTTTTAAGCTGCCCACACACAGTACATCAGTAGTTGTGAATGGACGGTGTAAAGTTGACGCTTTCTTTCAAGGCTAAAT
This sequence comes from Rastrelliger brachysoma, assembly GCA_024605115.1. Taxonomy (NCBI): domain Eukaryota; kingdom Metazoa; phylum Chordata; class Actinopteri; order Scombriformes; family Scombridae; genus Rastrelliger; species Rastrelliger brachysoma. Next base: position 17,159 of record JANJYP010095217.1, on the reverse strand, counting down.
TCTTTAGGGGAGGTTCAAACCAACCTGGATCCACTGCTGGTGTATGTGGCAAAAAAAAAAAAAAAAGAAAAGGATTTTCTTTCAAAGCTGCGGAGCATCCTGAGGGTATCTCTGCTCTAAATTTTTAGCTTGCAACCCGAATGCTAATTTCTCTCACTAAAATTTAAATGGTTGTTTAATTTGCATGAGGAAGCACTCTGGATTAATGTTGCTCAGACATTCACAGGCTACAGTTGAACAGTGTTGAACTTTGTTGAACTTGTTTAATTAGCAGCTTTTTAAGTTGAGCTCAGTTTGGGCAGCGGGTCAAACGGCACTTGGCCCGCGCGCCTTCTGCTGGAGTCAAATACTTCTGGAGAATGAATAGGCGACCACTGATACTGTCTGCGCTTTGTATCCATTAACTGAGCTATTTTTAAAGCTGCTTGAAATGACTAGCATCAGTGGCAAAATATAAAAAAATCGTCCATTAAAACAAAGAATCAGTTAAACTTGATCTCGTCCATTTGGGGCTTGCTCATTATTTTGGGCAAATCACAGTTAATTCCACTGTGTAATGTGCGGTAATCATGACTCCTCTGTGTGTTTGTGTGAGCGTGTGTTAATAGTGCGGTTGGTTTCCTGTGTAGCCTTGTGACTGTATGCCCTTGATAACTTATGCTGCGACCAACCCAGATGATAAGATGCAGGACCCAGGAACAACCAACCTGAGAAACTCAAACAGATTGCATTTCTGTGTCCCGCAGCTGAACAAACAGTTTTTCCCCCCTCCATTTTTTTTTTTTTTGGGGGCACAGACTAACAAAGTGAGCTCTGCTGGCTCCCGGCTACAGCTGAAGAGCTGCTTTAAGCAAAGATGGTTTCTCTCTCTCAAGAGAACGATCCTAGTGGTGTTGAGTCTGCAACTACAGATGTGTCCTATCCCTGCTCGGGAGGAGAGAGAAAACAAGAGACCTGAGAGTAGATTTGGTTCATGTTCAGCATGATTGTTTTAAAAAAAAAAACACCTAACATGCAGTGTTTGATTTGCATGGAGCAGAGAGCAGAAATGAGCCAAGGAGCATGCTGTAAAGACTGCCACTCGGGGCTAATGTTTGATGACTGCTGCCATCGGATGTGAGCCATGTGTGGGCGTTTTGTATGAGCCCACTCAGCACAGCTGCGGTGATGTCAGTATGGCATGCAGCTCCCTGCTTCCTCACGCTCAGGCACATACATACACACACACACACACACACACACACACACACACACACACACACACACATACACACACTTGCTTACACTTACTTGATCTCTTAAATGACTGTATAATAGCTACTGTACATGGCTGAATGGTCATTTATTTTTTTAATGTCAGATGATGACATGAATATCATTTCAATTTATTACATTAAATCGCGGCCACATCCCTCCTTCCCCACTTGCCATACACCACTGTTACAGACCCCATTTGTGGATCGATTCTCAGTGGAGCTCCCTTGAATTGACAGCCAAGATTACAGATGGGGTAGATGCATAAAATCTGGCAGATTCCCCAACTCTGCCTCCTTGTTTTATGGTGTTAATGAGTTTTATTGACACACATTAGATCAGTGCCAAGATGGCTTTACTCTCGTGGCATCTTTAGTACCCCTGGGGCTGCAGCTTCTGACTCAACTCCCTCCAAAATCCCTCACCAGTTAAACCCAGATCTGAAACCATTGGCACCCCCCACACCTTCTTTCTCTAATGGGAAACACAGCTGCCACTACACATCACACCAGCAGGGGCAAAGGTCAGTGGGGGTTGTCAGATCATCACCAGGATTCCTGTGGACTCTTGGAGGGAGAGTGTTGTGTTTTTACAGTTCTCTCGGGCTGCAGCGGGCACACGCCGCCTGCTCTGTTTGTATGGGTTAATCATTACAGCAGATGTGAAGAGGGACCCAGACACAGCTCATCTGAATAGTTTTCTCTGTCGGTTTGACACTGACATTGTTAGGCATCTTCGTTGGCTAATTTGATTTAAAGCAAAGAGTGTTAATGGCCAGCACTTTGCTTCAACAAAATGGGTGTTGTGCGTGCATCTTGTCTCTGTGAATTTATGTGGCAGTCTGCAGTAGCATTGGTTCCGCCTCTGAGGATTGTAGACTTCAGGAGATGTAGAGACAGCTGTAACACAGCAGGGGTGTGTATGTGTAAAAACTCTATGGGCATAGGAGACAGAGAATTTGCAAATGTCTCGGCTTTTAGTGTCTGTTCCCGCCACTTTGTTTCTGATTTAATCAGCATCTCTCTAATGTTTGGTGCTCTGGCATAATGAGAAAAAATGATTGTATACATCTGCCAGACTGATGCAGTATAAGGTGCTATAATGTGTACGCATGAAGACGGCCTCTGTGCAGTGAGGTCAATGCTTGTATACAACAAAGCAGTGTGTCATTTCATTAGTAGGGTTGTAATGGTTCTGTTTAATTTCAATATCTGAATTATACTTGTCCTGTATTAAGTGAAAAACATGATTAATAGCTGTATGAATCATATAGTTATTGAGAAAATGATGGACACACTGAGTCATTTTTGGTTGTTTAGTTGTGTGTAATTCTATGTTCTTGGCTGGGCTCTGATACACTGGACAATACTCTTTTCCACAGGTTTATGAGTTATTTGTGGTGGTCTTACAGCTCACACTGAGACAATACAATGACTGTGTGCCATAAGGTTCAATTTGAAACTGCGGGCGAACGCTACTGGAATTACCTTTAGCTGGTTCATGTTATCTAAAGGTATCAAGTATTTTATGGCTTGAACCAGCCTCTTATCAACAGCTACACAACTGTAGCTGACTCTATTCTGTATTGCACTGTTCAAGATCAGAGGTTCACTTTAGCCCCAAATGTTTTTATGGTTTGTTTTATTCCACCTGTAACATGTAATATGTGGTTAAAAATGGCTGAAAATGTTTTAATTTCCACTTTCTTACCTAGAGCTACTTTTTCACATAAGTCTTGACTTACTTAGACACAGGACGTGAAAACATTCCTTTTATAGTTTCCATATGTTGGCCACAATGCAGACATATCAGGAAGCCCGACCTCACAAATATCTGCTACCTCCTTTTTTTAGACCAGAAGTAAACCTTGCAGGGTAGGTCTCCCTAGCTCAGGTCTGTATAATAACGCCTTTATTTTAGCTTTTACAGCTGTGCCGCACACTGCTGCTCTATAATTCCCACTGGCACGAGCATGGAGGCTATGATGCGTGGCCAACCACCCACTGTAAATCCAGAATATCCAGAAAACTTAACTGTCTGCCCATTGCACTCGGCTGGTGTGTGCGCATATGTGTGAGGTTGTGTGCATATCGTCATGAGTATGTGTTGTCTGGTTGGAGGCTGTTAGGTGTGCTAACTGGATTTATTTAAATCTGACACATCAGACATAAAGAAATGTCTGCTTGTGTGTGTTTTGGAGATAACTGTGACTTACTCAGTGTGTGTGTGTGTGTGTTTTGCAGGGGTCCCTTCAGCGTGGTGAGACGATGCATCAACAGGGACACGGGCCAGCAGTTTGCCGTGAAGATTGTGGACGTGGCCAGCTTCACCTCCAGCCCCGGCCTCAGCACAGAAGGTGAAGAACTCAGCAGATGCAGGCTTTGGAACTGCGGCTGCGTTTAAATCTTGTGCTGTCATGCACTCGGAGCACCATATGGGTGGGGTTTTACAGAATCAGGACAAGAGAGGATAGCGTCACGGTATGGTGCCGATTATAGAGAATTAGACGTTTAAATGGACTTATTTACACCTTTCACAAGTAACTAACCTGCAAAGCTTTTTGTCTGTGCTGTAATGTAAAACCTCAGCCGTCTGTTGCTTCTTGTAGCTTAAAACAAACGTTGGGCATAATCTGCAAATATTGTTTGGCTATGATATGAAACAGGCAGGCCCACACAGTGTGTGGAGTGGCATTCTCACAGACAAATAAATGAGGCATAATGTTGCACATGCTGCACACAGATGAATAATATGTTGGAACTGCAAGTGTTTGCTGGTTTGTGTGTTTGTATTTCTGTGCGTCTGTGTTGGTTAGGTTACGTCGGTGGTATTTATGAGCGGTCTCACCGTGTGGTTTTGTGCTTTGTCATACTGAGGTCTGTGCATGTGTTGATGAAGGATGGAGACAAAGATCATAGAGGTGTGTGTGTGTGTTGGTGCTAGTGTTGGCGTTCACTGTATGCCATCTGTGAGGCCCCAGTCAGAGATTAGCCTGGCAGCCAATAACAGCAAGACAAGGAAATGACCCAAGAGAGGAGAAACATTAAAAAGTGGATATTTACACCAGTGTTTCCAAAACTAGAGTCTAAATAATTTTGGACAAGAATGTGATTTCATGATCCTGGGACCAAATTTAATTACATGAAAATGAGCAGCCCACCAAATTGTTTTTCTTTCCGTGGAAATTTGGAATAATGCTGTTGCTTTAGCAGTGGTAGTAATGTGTATACTGTGGTTGTCCCACAGTTCAGAGGATGACAAACCAGAGGGCTGTGTTCACTTAGGTAACAGGCAGTGGGTATGATCTAGGAACATCCTGGTGATGGAAATAAATAGTCAGGATGTCAACAGTAATGTGTAATTCTTTGTCACACTGTGATAATCACAGGTAAGGTCACAGGATTTACCGTTTGGTCCATTTCCCATTTCTGGCTCTTTATCAGAACGTGAAGTGGAGGCTTTAAGGTGCATTTGTGATAAGCCATTCGTTATTTAGTCATTCATTTTAGGGATGACTGATTTGTTTCAATAATAATTTGAAATGGTTTTAAACACTACTTTATTCTCTTTTCTGCATCTGAAATCATTGGAACCTTGTAATGTAGCTATGGGAATACGGTTAATACTGTGTAACCTGGGGATGCAACTCACATTTTTATCATGCATTAAATCAGTTTATTTTTTGCCTTGGACAAACTATTTTTCAATAGCCAACACCCTTGTTCATTTTGGGGAATTTCCTCTCAGTGCCTAAGTAACAATTACAGCTATTACAAATAGACATCCAATGCCCAAAACTAGATATCTCTAGTTCTTGCAAACACCCCTTTAAAAACACTCACATAATCAACTCTAAAGTGGTAACAAGGCAACAAAACCAACACTAATTAATCCAGGAAATTACATACCAGAGGCCCATTAACTTAATCAGGAATGAAGACAAAGCAAACAGAATGTGCTTCAGTGCTGGGCGAGCCTCCATTTGTTACAAGCTGGCTGCTTCTCGCAGCAAAAGAAGAAAACTTAGCAAATGTCACCTTGAAGAGTTTTATTTCGCCAAAATACCAACTAACAGAAACAATGAGCAAAACATGCTAATCAGTACTAGCAGCAATGCCTGAAGTGTGTGGATGGGCGAATCACGGTGGGTGTGTGGAAAAAGTGTCAGTCAGGTGCAGCACGGTGAGAGACAACCAGATCAGGTCCGGCAGCCATCTTAAGTGCAGGTGTGGCAAGCTGCACAGGTGTACCTCATCACTTCTTAACGAGTGAGCCTGCCCTCCACTCTGCCTCTAACACACTGAAACAGGATATGACTAAGAAATAACATTAGTATTTAAATGCAACATCTCTAAAGCTTAATTTTTGGCTGTCCTGTTTATATTCATGTGAATTTCAATGAAACCTGAAAGGGTGAAACGCAGTGCATGCTTCACCTAAAGTTAGAAGAAAGTAACGTGTTTTTTTTTTTTGTTTTTTCTGAGCACGTACATTTCTGAGTCACTAGAAAAGAAATAAGCAAGTAGACACTCAAAGTGACGAGGTAGAGATTTGGGGTGGCATAGGATTTGCAGAGCGGTTTTCTCTAGACCACATACCTGAGCTTATTAAGAAAGACTCTGCATCAGCATGAATGTGGGCGGAAAAGGAAAAAAAAAACACGACAGAGCTGCAGGCTGGGCCGAGTTACAAGTCGACTAACAAACATTTGTAGTTATACGTAAATGTATTTTTGTGTGTGGGTGTGTGAGCATATGGGGGAAGAAGATGAACAAAAGATTAATGGCTTAATTAAGAGTTTTGAGAGTACTGAGTAAAATCAGAATGAATGAAGACTGTGTATTTGCAGAATTTAATAAGGATGAATGAAGAGAGCAAAGTAATTAGTACTTCCAATCAGCTTTATTGATTTTTCAGGAGAAATACAATAGTACAATCTGCAGTATTATTCTGTATTGTGAGTTCAGATAATGAACACATCATTATATCAGACTAACTAACTCTAATGTATTTTTAACTTGACAGAGATTTCATGATATATACAATGTTAATGTGACATTATATTGATAATTGCAGCAGGCCGTATTGCAACCTCGATAAAATTTAGATTAACAGTTCAGCCCCTTGAGAGGGTTCTTTTCACCAAAGCTATCATATAACAAACTAAAGTGAAGTGATTCAACATTGCATCACAAGCCCAGGCGAGTTTGGACCTGCTGTGTATAAGTGATTTAGAGCAGGCTCAGTGAACGGCATTGGTTTCATTCAGACAGTTCCAGGCCTCTCTGGCTCTCTCCCTCTGTGCGAGCGCTTTCCTCATGGCCGTGCGGACACTGGGCAGCATTGTTAAGTCGGAGAATAGACACTTGATGAGACAGGCCGGGGACGAGCCTAAAGAGGAGAGAAATAATGAAAGCAAAGGGGACAGGAGAATGGGGGCTCTGTAGTGGGGACACAGCGTCATTTCTCTGTGTTGCATAATGATACCGGTCTGTCACGATGCACACACACACACACACATAGAAAGATCAGTAGACTTGCAGATGGGTAGTGGAGTGTGTAAATGAGATTTTTATGGAGTGAGGAGCTTCAACAACAGCACATTATGTCTGTGGGCCTACTCCAGCAGACTGTGTCTCTGTGTTACTGCTCGTCTCACCAGTTGTTGGTCATCCTATTCAATATTGTCTGTTTCCTTTTTTTGAAAGACAGACGACAGTCTGCTCCTCTTAATAGTGTTTTTCATTCACTATTGTTTTCTGTGCCATGCCATTTAAAAGACGAGGTTCACCACAAAGCCTGGTGATTGAAATGAATGTGGTGATGACATGAGGTTGATGAGAACAAGCCAGGGTTAGGGTTAGGGTTAGGGTTTGCATTTAAATGTGAAATGGCATCAGATTTGGCGTGTCATGTCTTTCTGTTAGAGAATAGTTTGTTAGTTTGCTCATTTGTCAGCTCAACTTGTGAACTATCACCATGTCCCCTCTGTCTGTGAACAAGGGTTTCCCTGCGTTTGTAGATGTGATGCTCTTTAACTCCCTCTGCTGGCAGAACACAGGTGTAGCAAGTAGTTGAGGTGTGAGAGAAGGAGGTGGCGTGCCAGGCTTGTCCTTTTTCGTTTTTAATCTCCTTAACTCATCACCGAGGGGCTAGAGAAGATTTAACAGCCCACCAACCACACATGAAGCTCTCAGCAGAGGAGCTGGAAGGAACATCAGGGAGCTTTCTTACCCAAAGGTCATCTGATAAAAGTTACTCTACAAATTATTATGTTTGGATAAAACAGCCCAAAGTCATGTCTGTCTCTCATTGCACATGTGCTTAAATTAAGGCATTTTAAAATAGCAAACATTAAAGCTTCTGATGTTATTTTACAAAAGAAAGTACTAATCTATCCCTGATGAGTACTAACAAGTACTCCTCAGGGTGGAAACAGTGGTAATAGATAAAAAAATAAATAAACCTGGTACTCTAGGGAGACAATACACCAGAAGTAAACTTTTTTTCTAAAATATCTAGAAAAAATAAAAAATAAACACAGTGTGTTCATGCCCTGTTGGAAATTGATGAGTAATCAGTCATGTTTTGTCAAGAGTGTTTCTTTAACCAGCCAGGAGTGACATGGCACATGTGACCACAGCTGTTCTTCTTAGGTTAAGTTTGTGAAGTAAATGGTTTCCTGACATAAACTATGAATTTAAGAATCCGGGTTCTCTTAGTTGAATGTTTATAATAACGCTCAAACCTCAACACTCTCACTAACATGGAAAGATGAACTATTATGATTAAAACTGAATTAAATCTGCCCTCACTACCAGTAGCAGAGCTATAATTGCACTGGAGTGAAATAATAATTGTTGTATGTGAACAATGTCTCACCATACCCTCTGTCTAATTTCCAGATCTGAAGCGAGAGGCCAGTATCTGCCACATGCTGAAACACCCCCACATTGTGGAGCTTCTGGAGACCTATAGCTCTGATGGCATGCTCTACATGGTCTTTGAATTGTAAGTCTGTGCACACAGTGTATGTGCTGTAATGACATGCATATTTCCCACAGTTTTAGTCTTAGGTATGTATGTGTTGACCACACTTTTTTTTTTTTTTAATCAACCACCATCGCTGCAAATCACCTCTACACTACACTATTTTTATTTAACTAAAGCAGGTGTTGTTTTTTTTTCCTCCCCAGAATGTAAAGCAATACATAGATGGTGTGTGGTCAGCTAAAGCAGGAAACACAATGAGCTACTACCCTGGGCCGTCTTTATATATAAATAAATGTGTGATAAAAGCTTATTTATATAGTTATAGTGTTGCATAATTAAAGATACAGTACCATGCAAAAGTCTTAGCCATTAGGTGTGTTGTTTTAGCAATGCTATAATGAACATATATAATTATTTATCAGTCTCGTAATTAGAATGCAAGGAAATGTGTTTGCAGATTTAACAAATGGAAAAGAAAAGAGCTTCTATAGGTTAAAGTGGCGAGTATTTAGTATGATCGCCCCTTACAGATATAGGGTAACTTTATTGATCCCCCCTATGGTGAAATTTAAAATTGAGATAACATTTCCTGAAGTAAAATAAATAAAAAAAAACTATCTAAAAATATTATATAAAATAATAATAATAATAGTACACTCAACTCTCTTAAACCTAAATGGAACCTTAATAATATTTAACAATTAATGTTAAATTTTGTGTACTCCATGTATGTATATGTTTCTGTTTGCATGATGGCCTAAGACTTTTGCACAGTGCTGTATATTTGCAGTCCGTCTGCAGAATATCAAGTATTAATGGTATTTTTGCATATTTTGTGTCGGGGATGCAAAAGAATGCATGCAATAAATTTGACTGTTTATTGCCAAAAAGGGAGCAAAAAGTGAGATAACGTCTTTGACAGCTTGTTTGTGTCAGAGGTCGATGCACATTCTGTAATCTAGCACATCAGCGTACACATAACACCAACACAAGACTTCTGAGAATCGACAGTCAGCCCTCTACTCCTCTGCAGGCCTTTGTTCAAATTATAATTTTCAGTTTGATTAATTTGTTTCCTCTGTGTGGATTTTATGTTTTACATCTCGATCCCAGATCCTGTGAAAGCTTCACTTGAGATTGTAGCTGCTGGAAAGTGTTATAATGAAAATATGGTGCCTCTGTGTTTATGCCAGTGACAGCAGGTCATGAAGTTGCTCCCTGTAGTGATGTTGTTTTTATGCACTATGTTGTGAAGACTGTTTTTTTAAATTTTTTATTACAAATGCCTGCAATGCATTGAAATGTAAATTTGACTACCAGCCTGATCGCTTCTTCCTTTTCCTCTCACCATCTCTTAGTATGGATGGAGCAGACCTGTGTTTTGAAATTGTGAAAAGAGCTGATGCTGGATTTGTGTACAGTGAAGCAGTGGCCAGGTAGGACATTTTAAAATATTAATAATGCTTAAAATAAACAATTTGTGGATGCCCTGAATGATCTCCCCCTTGTCTGTTCCTATTTTCTGTCCATCCAGTCACTACATGAGGCAGATTTTGGAGGCACTTCGGTACTGCCATGACAACAATGTGATTCATCGCGATGTAAAGGTGAGACCAAGTCACTGAAATATGTTAACTGACACCAGAGGACACGCTATGTTAAACCTTATAACAACAAGAAAAATACATATGCTTTATATGCCGAACTCTTATGATTAAAGATGCTATGGTAAGATGCTAGTTATCTGTAATGTCTTTGGAGAGATAAACACAAAGCTGTTAACCACTGCTATCGATATGTACAGCTATATGAAGTTCATTTTATCATGTGGCTCCTAACCCATGTTTTCATTCTAACCACACTAGTTTGCAAAGCAAAGCATCAGCAAACCCTCATTCTTGCAAAGTTATATTGCGCGTCAAATGCTGGTCTGGTTTTGTTAGTTCTTATAGTCAGATTAGCTCCAAAAAGTGAGTCCAGCAGGATTAGTCATCTCACACAGCCAGCAAACGCCACAAGGCCAGATGGAGCAGTCCTCAACCAGGCCCTTGATCCACACACCGGCCATTTGACATAGCCCCCAAGGGATCAACACAGTTTATAGTGTAAAACAAATGAGTGTGTTGGTGGGTCAGTCCTGTGTACCACATTAGCTGCACATTGCTACTGTTGTTTTTATATTATCTGGTTTGGAGTGCATGATTTTGTAGGTTAGAAATAATCCCAAGTGTGTTAAACTGAACATGATACTGTGACTATCTTAACTTTGCACTCATTGCTTTGTCCAGTGTTTATGAAGTGTCACAATCCATCTACTATTTTTGTAAGCCTTTACATCTCACAGAATTATTAGAAAAGACACCCTCTCTGTTGGGAGGTGCAGCCATGTATTTTTTAGAAAGACTGTCGTCATGACTGAAGCACATCTACTTAGCATAGCGTGTTTGTCTGACCACATTTTCAGTGAGACAAGATTTAAATAACGGTTAAATACCTTTTCCCAGGAGACACAGAGGTGACACAGTGAGAACAGCTGAGTATTGAAAAAAATATGTATTTATTATTGGACATAAGAAATTTACATAGATGTAGCCAACCATATCAGCACATGTTATAAAAGTCAGATATTTATGTCGACATTGTTCTGGCATTGCATTACTTGAAGTCAGACAGTCTTTGTGATTGTTATAAGCCAGAAGGGGGCAGCGTGGTCACTCCCGTGCGGCGCAGGGCTGAGGTGATGACATAAATACTGGATCTGGGGGTGACTGAGGGGGTGTTCAGTTCAGTGTTTGGTAAAACCATCGGCACAGATGTCCGTCGGTACTCCGTTGTCGAGCTGTTAGTTGTTGCATCGAGCCGTGTGCCTAATTGAAGTCCAAGTGCACGGAGGGCACTTTTGCGCACCGAGCCAGATAACAGAAAGTACATTACTGGATCCAAACAGCTATTGAAGGCAGAGAGTAACAGCATCACCTCATTGGTTCGGTCCACCATCATCAAGTAGTCACAAGATGAATTGTCACTGAGCTGAGAAAGGATGTAGATGGGACGAAAGGCGTGGTAAGGCCCAAAACAGATAGTGAAAAGAAAGAGGACAAAGAAGGACTTTTTGGCAGTTCGTTGATATCGTTGTGCATTTGGAAAGTCTGGCTTGTCCCGTGAGGCCTTCAGCAACTGGGAGGCAATCTTGGCGTAAGAGACAACAAGCATGAGAAAGACGAGCCAGAACAGTAGCACCAGCAACGCGTTGAAGTAGGCTTTCCCTTTGGCGCTACGCCGCTTCTTATATTGGAAACATTTATTGCCGCCCTCTTTGTCCTCTGCCGTGGCAATCATTGGTATAGCTGCTAGCAGTGACAGACTCCACAAAGCAGCACACGCCACCCAACTCCACGGCCGGTTACACCCAAACAGCCTCAGCCTCATGCCTCTCCGTGCTCGTCCTTTCCCCTTTAACCTCATATATCTGTCCAAGCTGATGAGCCCCAGTAATGTAATACTTATGTACATGTTCATATAAAATAGATTTCCCACCAGCTTACAGGTGGCAGGTCCTAGTATCCACTGGTTTCCATTAAGATGATAGAACACTCTGAAGGGCAGACATGCCAGCAGGACCAGATCAGCCACAGCACAGTTGATGAGGAACACTCGTACAGAGTTGTGGCTCGTGTGAAGGCACAGGAAGACCCACAAAGCGAAGATGTTCCCCACCAGACCAAAGATGAAGAACAGGGAGTAGATGACTGCCAGCGGCACACGCAGGGCCATGTCATCAAATGAACACGTCTGATTTGTGGAAGCCACAGAGGAAGTGGTAGAAAAGGAGAAAGGAGAGGAGGAAGTGGAGAGAGAGGTGGCTGAGATGGAGGATGACGTGGAAATAGAGAAGGATGAAGTAAAGATAGGAAGAGAGGAGTTAGATGATGTTGAGGCTGAAAGAGTGAAAGGGGAAGAAGAGGAAAAGGTAGTCATTGTGTAGGTGTGATGTCTTCTGGGCTTTCAATCATTGAACTGTAACAAAGACAAAACAAACACAGAGTCATTTAAGTGTTTCACTAAGCATATACAAGAACAAGTAGGTCTTTAGACAGCCAAAATTAAAGGTGAGAGAAATAGGTACCGGTGCCATCAGTAGGAAACTGCTTTTGTGTATTTTATGAGTAATGCAGACAGGTGAGTAATATATGGGTTGCAGTTTTAAAGGTTGCCCATGTAGTGCAATGGAAATTCTCATAGTTCTCATAGACACAAGGTACAACCCCTTTTAAAAGAGCAGCTCCATAAACAGAGTATTACAAATTGCAGAAAATGTACAAACATTCCTGTGAAGGTCACTTCTGTTTTCTGTAGGTCACAGACGTTTTTTATGTGTGGGAGCTGATGCTGCAACCAATTGAAAGTTCCATGCTGATTTAACACTTAAATTCAAATTACACAGTATTATAATGGAGCTTAAGAGTGTATATGCACACACATGCACACTCATACATGGACACTCATGCACCATCTGACTGCTACACACAGATGTTTGGATTAAGGCAGAACACTCACCATCAATATTCCCACGGCATGAGAGTCAGCACAGCTGTAGTTTTAATGTGTGGGAATGTGCAGAGGTGTGAGAGTCCGACGGTCCACAGTGTGTTTTCCTCCATCAAACTGACATGCAGGAAGCAATTTGTTCAAAAATGACAGGTCAGTTTGAATGAAACCTCACTCACGTTCATGATAAAATATGATAAAGCTGCAGTCCTTGTTCTTCTTTTCGCCTCCAGATTCACCTTTCTCTTCACTCTTTGAATGTATTAGAGAGACCTCAATGCTGTAGATTCTTCTTTATTCACATCCTTTTGACAGTTGTCCTCCTCAGCTCTCTCTTCTTACTCCTGCTTCAGTGTTTTGTCGGTATCAGTCGTTGTCCACTCGCTGTTCATAAGGAAGTACTTTTCTCGACACTCTCACTCTCTCAGATGACTGTATAGTGAACTTGCCCTATCTCTCTGTCTCTGGCTCTCGCTCTCTCCCTCCCTCTCGCCCCCTCCTCCGCTCTGATCATCTGCCACACCCCCTGCAAACCTCTATTACAAGAATTCTAAATTCAAAAAGAATACAGGAAGACCACCATGACCACATTTTTTTCTCACGCAGGCCTCCTTCTCAGTTTAGCACATAACTCTGCAAAATAAAATGAACTATTAACTTGTTAATACTTTCTGTAGAAGTAAGAATCATTTGTATTTTAAACTGCATGTTTGAAAGTTTGCATGTAAAACCGTTCAAAAAAGTGAATTGTATAGTTTGTAATTAGAATAGGAAGGATAGACTTTGAAAGGTGTGTTATTATTGAATTGCACATATGCGTATTTGTAATGGAAGAGGTTGTTTGTTTTGTTTATTTTCGAACCTCGTAGGTGCTAAAATGTTGTTACTAACGCTTGAGTTCTGTGCGGAAATGAAAGAAAACAGTGCTCATCTAATAGAATGTAATAGTTGTTTTCACATTTGTATGTTCACATTTTTTATATTAGATAAACTTTTAAGTTTAACGATAATGATATTATGCTGGCAAATTATCAGCTTGCTGGAAAATTATGGTCATATGTTTCCTCTGAACATTATTTCTTCGTATTATTATTAATGTTATATTAGACTTTAGTGTGAAAATAGCACTGACGAGATATTCTCAAATAAGTGCAAACATATTACTGTGTGATTGAGAACATTTGATGGACTATGAGGTATATGTTTCTCCTCCCTCAGTGATTCTTAATTAAAATAATACACTTATCAACTGAACAGCTGTACTGTATTGTAAACTGCATCACAAGTTCATGTCAGCTGCATTTACCCTGATGGTTATAAAAATCATGCTTCTCACTCAATATGTTTCCTATATGACTATATAATAATAACTTGTGGTCTTGATTGAGCGCGTTCACCTTCTCATTCTGAAACCAAAAAGGGATTTTGCACTTTTGCACAGAAGACGCCCAGCAATGCTCTGCACTTTTAGCATAGACTGCAAATACATGTTTTTCCTCCCAGTTATAATAAATGGAATGTACATAATATTTTGTTTGTTGAAACTTACGTACTGTGGGGCTTGGCTCTCATTTGAGCTGTTGTAATGCATGGACCATAAATCCACTGTTTGACCTGCCTGTTTTCTTCCTCCGTAGCCCCACTGTGTGCTGCTGGCCTCAAAGGAAAACTCTGCTCCGGTCAAGCTTGGAGGTTTTGGAGTGGCAATACAGCTGGGAGAGTCTGGCCTTGTAGCTGGAGGTACAGTAGGACAGTACTCACACACACATACACACAGAAAACACCAATAAGCATTATGCACACACATATTGAAACTAGTCACAGGCGAGAGATGAATAAATTATCATGATGATCATTTATTAACTATTGATATATCATTATAGTAATTCAGGTTTAAAAACAAGTGTGGTGTTTCAATTACAGATGCCACACTGTGTATTTTATGGTCTCTTCACCTGACTGAGCAATGAGTGTTAGGGGAAATAATGATTGTGGCACTGTGCAGAAGTGTGGCCACCGCTTCCTTTGTGGATTTCCTTGCCCTCGATGCCCTAGTTTGTTCCTCTTCGTCCAGACATGCAGATGAAGTAAAAAGGAAACTGTAAATTGTCCATAAGTGTGAAAGTACTTTGTGTTGGTCCCTGGGATGCCCAGGTTGTATAATCCATATCACTCAATAGATGGAGAGAGAAGCTGACAGGAAATGAACTGGCAACAATTCTGAAAGTTAGTTCATTGTAAAAGTAATGAATCAGGCAAAACATTTGCTCACAATTATCTGACATTTTACAGACTGGAACTTTATTTATTTTTTTGGCTTATATGTGAAGTCTTCCAAAATTCCATGAGAAATACAACTTTTTTTTTCTGAGGAAGCAGCTACACCTCATAAATGTTGCTGTCAGCTGTGGCCACAAAGGAATTTCCAACTCATTCTGCGGTACATCTCAGCACCCTTTACCACCTTAACCTTTGTCATTGTTTAGATTTCTGAAAACTCCTTTGCACTTTGACCTTTTTAACTAAAGTATGGTTTGAACTCATTTGTGGGTTTTTCCTGGTTGATTCAGGTCAAACTAACAATAGAACCACACTCTTAAACAGACTTATTACATACAACAGTGAACAGTGTTCAACAAGGCACTGATCACAAAGCTCTGATAGAAAACCTTTAAAAGCTTCCAACTGATCTCAAAGGACCTGAGAGTTTTCACAGGGAAACATAGACTGTGCTTAACCAAAGCATTTACATTTTCTGATCAGTTTAATTTCATATCAGAATAAACAATACTAGTATCACTGTTGGAGTGTTGGCTGTCACACTGTTGCTTTCTAGTTTTCTAAGCTGTCTGCTCTCTTTTTAAGGTCGAGTTGGTACACCGCACTTCATGGCCCCAGAGGTCGTCAAGAGGGAGCCATACGGCAAACCTGTGGACGTGTGGGGATGTGGAGTCATCCTCTTCATCCTCCTGTCTGGCTGCCTGCCTTTCTATGGTACCAAGGAGCGCCTGTTTGAGGCCATCATTAAGGGGAAATACAAGGTAAGAGTTGACTGACGAAACACCATCATTCTCTGTCAGTGTAACTCAGCCTTCAGCTGCAGCTTCGCACAATGGAGAGCTCGTCTTTGTCACTGTGCTGCAATGTGCGTCAAATACAAGGTTGAGCTCTCTGCTACTGAACTGAACTGAATGCACTCTTTGGCAGCAGTAATAGATCCTTGAGGCCAAGGTTATTGTACAGACAAACCATATAACTCCTCTTTCCTATCATCTTTATACCCCTTGCCAATCAGACATGATTTGATACAGCTCTAATCAAGTCATTCCTTTTGTAAGGGTTTTAACATTACCTCTACCCTACATAGCAAGCGAGCGCATTAAATGTGACGTTGTGGAATACTTCTCGCCTTTTCAAAAGTTAGTCAGAATTTATCCATGAACTGCTCACGTAAGCAAGATTCTGAGATAAAAGCCTGTCAAGTTTGTATTTTCATCTGACTCAGCGAATTTCCTGTTGCATTGTGGTAAGTCTTGTCACAAGCCGCAATGTGTGGGGCGGAGGACCTAATCTTATGAAGCATTTTCTTTCTTGTGTGTTTGTTAACCAGCTGCACTAATGGTGTGAGATTTTGTGTTCACACTTAAAAGGCGCAGCTATGAATAAACACAATTTACTGTATATTCTTCTTATCAATTCTTGTCACAAGTCAGTTTACATGTGAGAACCACAAATAATTGATTATACTGACAGATCTAAGATGGTTTTCAGAGCCACACAACCATGCGGAACAACAGCTGCTCTGACTGTTGGAGAACCTCGCTGGTGCAACACAATCTGTGAAACTGCACGTCTTTTCCATTAGTCTAATTGATAGGTGTAATGACGAGAGTAGCAGGCGGGGAAATTATATGAAAGTCAGGGTCAAGGGAAGTCTTCATCTGTTTATGGCTGATTGTGGAAGTGAGGCTTGTGCACGTGTGGTGTTTCACAATAAGTGAGACTAGAAAAACAGAACGCAAACGCACATTTTTATTTCTGTCTTTGTGGGTACACATAGTTGAAGTCACATTTACAGTGTTTTATGCCTTTTGTTCCCTAGTGACCCTGGCAACAACAGCCACAGTGATGCTGGTTGGCTGTACTCTAATACATTCTTCTGACTAAGTCTGTGTGTGTGTGTGCATGCATGTGTGTGTCTGTGCACCGGTCCAGATGAACCCAAGGCAGTGGGCCCACATCTCAGAGAGCGCCAAAGACCTGGTGAGACGTATGCTGATGCTGGACCCCGCTGAGAGAATCACTGTTTACGAGGCCCTCAACCATCCCTGGCTGAAGGCAAGATCTCACACACACACACACAC
>JANJYP010095211.1:0-10828 GCA_024605115.1 Rastrelliger brachysoma | reverse complement strand
GTGTGTATAGGTCATACATGGCGGCCCAAGAAATGTGACCTATCTGCGGTGGTGCAGCTGTCGTTCCAAACCTGAGGGAGCTGGGGGTGAAGCTGTGAGACGGGGGGGAGATGGGAGAGAGAGAGGACACAGATAACATGAGCTGATTTAAGTACTTAGCAGACTTAAAAGGTTGAAAGTATATATTTTAAAAAGGTTAAAAGTATATATATTTTTTAGGACTTATTAAAACACACTAGAGCAAAAGGCCTGTGTGGTTTGACATTTCGAGAAAAGGGTCTCTCTCTCTCTCTCTCTCTGTCTCAACACTCATCAGCAGGGTTAAAGCAGTTGAAAGGGACCATGGCAGTGGCTGCTAATGCTCCATGATCTAGGGTGGACTTACACCTACAGCCAGTGCTCACTAAAGGACACACAGAGACACGGGCTTTAGCAAATGATTTGAGATGAAATATTTTGCTCCATGGATCTTGTTACCTTAACTTGGACTTTGCGGGGAAGTCCAAAGGGATTCCTTTCAGCTTTAATGGCAAAAGTGAGGTAAGAAGCATTTCTTTCTATTATCAAGTAAGGTCTATTTTAAGAATCATTTTGGATCAGCTTAATTAGTGAAATACTATAAATTAACATATGAATTATAGTTCTGATGCATTATT
The DNA here is from genome assembly GCA_024605115.1 of Rastrelliger brachysoma. Lineage (NCBI taxonomy): Eukaryota > Metazoa > Chordata > Actinopteri > Scombriformes > Scombridae > Rastrelliger > Rastrelliger brachysoma. The sequence continues at coordinate 10,172 of JANJYP010095211.1, read as the reverse complement.
TGATATGATTTAATAATTTGAAAATTCAATTTATTGCCATTTTCTAAGACGATTTAATTTCAAACTATTACATCAGATGAATTCATGAATCTGCAAGAAGTCTTAAAACTTTAATCGCAAATGAAGTTGCTCATAATTGCATTCCACCATAACCCATGTGCAGTTTTATGATCTCATACCCTCCCATCAGTAGGATGAGGACACACTAGCAATACTTTTTTTCCCCCCGTTTAGGATACAAGGACTAATTGGTTAATATTAAAAAGAGGTTATTGATGTCAAATGTGGGAAGGGGATGAGGAGCAAATCGTGGCCTCCATTGTCAAAGTCAGACCACCTTCCAAAGACTTACATAATGCTCATAACTCTTACAAACAGCAGACCCTGGATGCGTATGACGTGCTTCAAATCACCTGTTTTCAATGTAAGCCCACACACCTGTAGTACCTAACATACTTTGACTGCTATTTTTGTCCGTATGGCACATCAGGTGACATGACAAACAACAAATCTACGGTACAAGAAAACAGAGGTCACTTCTTTCTTTGCTTTTAGGACATTCCATAAATTTTGATTTCTTGTTTTAAAAAGAAATGGTTCAAGTTGTTCCAGAAAGACTCAGATATCATGACTGTTCGACCCTAGCCTCCAACAAGCTGGACTATACACTTTCCATAACGCAACCTGATAGTGTCTATGGTCAGACTGTCCCTGCCCATGTCTTTAAAAGACTTGTGCACAATTTGAAGCTGATCTACGCGGCTGGTGTTACTGAGTTATTTTCTTAAGACTTGACAAGTGTCTCCTGGGGCCAAAGGAAGATATTATACAACTGTTTTCACAGGCAGTCCCCCCTCCATTGCTGTCTCTCCCTAATGAGTAAATTGACTTTGGCATGTAGAATCAGTGGATGCAAGAGCTGCCTTTTTAAAGAAAATCCAAACAGCTGACTAATGTTTTTATTTTTGCAGTAATCGCATTTATTTAAAGACAGTTAAACCGTAAAATGTCTAAATGTAAATCTGATGTCATTTTGATTGTTGTAATCTGGTTATTGCAGTCCCAGGTGCAACAACCCAGGTCAAGCATCCTCTGCACTCCCCATGAGCCCAGAGATGTCTGAACTGACGGAGTATTTCAGAAAAGGCCTTCAGTAACTGCTGCTCGTGCTAAGACCACAATCAGTTACAAGTTGTTTTTTTAAAAGTACAATTGCTAAAGGAATAGGCAAATATATCAAAATGGCAGAAAGCTCAGTTCCCAGTCCCAGTCTTCACATCCCTCCCAAGAGGGCCAAAGTCACCAAGGACCAGGTTGTTCCAGACAAGAAGGATTCAACGCAGGAACCCACACCTCCAGTGTTCAACCGTAAACTCCGCAAGGCAGCAGTGGGAACAGGCTGTGACATCCGTCTGAGGGTGTCAGTAGCAGGATTTCCAAAACCTTCACTGACGTGGTACCACAATGAGAAGCTGCTTCCTCCATCTGAAGCCCAGGACTCAGGGGGCCTGTGGATACGCGACTGCCACACCAGTGATGCTGGCTTGTATACCTGTGTTGCTACCAATGAGTCGGGAGAGGCGAGCTGCAGTGCTGTGTTGGCCGTCATGGACCTTGGAGAAGGTAAGTTACAAGCATCAAAACATACAATTTCTTTTTTAGAAGGTTCCCATCATGAAATTAGATTTTTGAATTCTTTTAATCAGTAGTTTCATTAACCTAAAAATATCATATATATGTGAACATATATGTGAACAATATTTTGAACGTTAAACAATATTTCTGTCCTTCCTGTACTGGAATACTTATACTGGATATATTGGATACTTAAAGCTTGCAGACATAAGAAGACACTCAAATTAGTTGGAGGAAAGGAGTGTCACCTGCTGTTGCTTTCTACTAGCTGCACAGCTGAAGCCATCATCTCGAAGCTTTGGGCGGTGTTTGTTGTGTTTACTGAGCTGGGGGCAGCTGGGATTCATGCACTTGTTAAGAACATGGCTGCCATTCTTAGTCTAGTTAAGTCAAGAAGTGGGAAGAATTCCCATTAGCCTGGGAAAAAACATCTCAATGATTTTTAACAGAGAAAATGAGTTAGACTGATAGTAAGGTCGACATCTGCCCAAAGATTATATAACTGCAAATAGGTGTATGCTTTGAGGCTTTCAGCACTCCCCTAGCTTTTGCTGTGATGTTGATTTTTATAAATGTAGTTTAAACCCTGACATGGTTATCATTTTAAACTTTTAATACGATGGTTTGAAACAAAGAACTCTCCAGTGGCTGTGCTTCTTGTGTATTTAGCCTTGAATGCAGGGCAAAGGTTAAGCTTATTTCAAACCTAAAAATTGTGACATTGAGAGAGGTTGAAATGAGGCATGTGTACAGTTCAGGCATGTGCAGATGATGATTATTATATCTGTTGGTTTAAACCTCCAAAATGTGTATAATCAAGCTTCGCATAAGCAAATATTTGTAAGCTGATGCATCAGTTAATTAAACAGGACGGTAAGATGTTGATAATCAAGCTGTAAAGATTACGTCTGTGTTAAAACTTGGCATAGGCTACCGCTGACGTCTCAGCTCTGTAACGCATCCAAAATTAGAATACTTCGGTGGGATATAGCTTCGCTCGTGGTGGTCGTTCTGTCAGCAGTAATTCACACAGGAAAGCATGCAAGACGTAAATTATGTTTTTAAAAGGTTTCGCTAACAGTAATCCCCAGCTGCTGGGTCTCACTCCCTTCCCTCACACTGTAGCATAATGTTTGCTTTCACTCTATGAGACAACTGAGTCATCATTAAGACAAATTATATTGTTGTTATGAGTCGTTATGAGGCAGACAGTAACCAGATTAACTGCATTTCTATAATGTCTCGGCGGGGGGTTGCTCTCAGTGTCTTGCTCAAGGACACTTCAGCATGATGGATTTGAATAGATTGTCTATTAATTCCCACTTTATCTTGTCACGTGTGTCTTGCAGAGATAAGGATAGCATGTGTCAGTGAAGCTTCTGTGACTTCTTTAAGTCCCTCCTAAGCCCTATAGAGTGCTACAAGTCACTCATTGCCCAATCTGTCATATGTCATTGTTTGTGGTGTAAATAGTAACTTTAATGAATTATTGAGTCTTATAATGGCTTTTTATTGGCCCCTATTATGGGAGTGTATTTGGCTTACAGATGAATAGCTGGAATCTTATGCCATTACTGCTAGAGATTTTAAGATTACAGTTTTTAAAGGTGGATCTAAAACCAGATGTTCCTTACAGATTAATTTTATGAAGGCAATCCAGGGATTCAAGCACAATAAGGCAAAAAACGTAGGTCTGCACAAATTGCAGTGAAAATGTAGTCAGATGTCAAACTCTGCTGTATTGTGTATTTGGCTTCTCAAAGGGATAAGACCACACTGATTACTACAGTTAATAAGGATATTGGTTCATATTTAATAGTGCAAACACACCTGATCAGTGTGTATCCTTTATCTGAGCCCCGTGTGTAGAAAGAAGAATAGGGTTGCAGTGAGCTCATTGTAATGCTGGTTAAATATGATCATGGGATTGTTGCCACGGACGGTGGAGAAAGTTGACAGTTGAGGTCACATGTCACCGGCTCTGCACTATGAGCTGGCGCACATGGTCCAGCTGGCATATCAGTCAGCACCTCTCTTTCTCTCTCCCTCCCTCCCTCTCAGTTTTGATCTTCTCACTTCAATCCAGCGTCAGTTTCAACTTTCTGACCTCTGTTCCTCGTAACCTTTTTCTGCTCATTTATTCTTGGTTTTCATCCATCTTTCACTGTCTCCTTCTTTTGTGTCTCTCTTAGATCTAATACTGCTATAAGACCACCGGTCCATTTTTATCTGTCTTTGTTGTTGTTGTTGTTGTTGCTGCTGTTGTTGTTTTGATTAATCCCTGTCAGCTCACGTTCTTATGATACTTTGTCTCTCAGTGTCCAGAGCTCCATTCTTCAGGCTTGGATTGGTGTCAGACTTAAGTTACAAAAGTGGGACTTGCACCTTTAAAGATTTAAAAGCAAAAATACCCAATTTTCAAGTTTTTTTGAAATATTTAAACATGCAGCTTTAAAAGGAAAATATGAGAATATTGTGCCATGAAACAGCTGCATCTTGCTAATAAAGACAATGTTGACTTGGACTTGCCTTCACAGACATGAAATTTGTCTTGAACTTGCACAGAAAGACAGTCCTGTCTCTATGTTTCTTGCCCAGTTTTAGTTTGATTAATGTCATATACATTAATCTAACAGATGGGTACCACACAGAAAAAAAAAGGTTCACCACTATGTCCTCATTTTTACCAGTTTTTTTGAGCTGTCTTTCTGTCTCTCTCTGACCTCTGCCTCTCTCTTCCATCTCTCCTCTTCTCTTTCCCTGAGGATATTTATGGCTTGGTATGTGCCGTGCCAGCCAGAGGGCTCGTGCTCTAGTGATGTGTGGATGCCGCCGGCCCCCTTCTCCGATGGCACCGGCAGACATCACAGATAATTATAGCATCACCACGGTCAAGACGCGGTGCTGTCACACTCAATCACGGTCAAGCGTGATGAAAGAGATGAGGAGGGTGTGCTGGGTCGAGAGTGGGGAGGAAGGGGGAGGGAGGAGGCTGCGAATGTGTGTTTGCATGAGTGTCTGTTAGTGTGTATCTGGGCACGTGTGTGTGGTTAGTTTTAATGTCTGTTCTGGCTGCTTTTGAGCATCACTCAGTGAGTCAGACAGTCAGTCAGGTCTGTCACTTTAAGATATCACCCTGAGAGATCAGACCAACCAGAAACCAGAGCAGTGCTGTGTCACAAGTCTAGACTTCTTTATTGACGTCACCCGGTGGCGTATAGCTTTTGATTAACATAGTGTCAGGCATCTAAAGGCCAGATAAGCAGTTTGATGGAAGCATCGAACATCAGTCACCTGTGGTAGTGTGAGCTACTTTTACAAAAGGAGATGATTGTCATATTCTGATGCAGGAATATGAACATCCCAGACATGACTTGCACTTATTCATATCATAGCATTTTTAAAATTCTTTAACACAGTAATTCCCACTGGGGGGTTCAGGATTCTCACAGGATCCCTGATGCAAGATGTATGTGAGGGTTTGTTATCTGATTAAGAGGATAGAAGGGAAAAAGCATTCTGCTACACAGAAATCAACTTTCCTCTGATGTTTTTGTTTCTTGTTACTTTTGCTTTTGAATTATTGACTAATGTCACTTCCTCAGGCCTTTTTAAGATTAGACTGAGAAGAAGAAAATGACATCTCAGTAGGAAACTGGTCGCAACTGGCTGACAAGGAGATGCTGGTAGGGATTGTTTTTTTGTGGGTGACATGACAAAAATATGAAACATTTATAAGGGAAAGAAATAATTTAAAAGATGGTGATATAAAGTATTATAACCATATTCTGTTTGTTTTGTGTAACTGATATTTGGTTTAGCTGAAGTAGATTTTGGAACAAGATCTGCATGTTACGGATTCAAAACCTCCTTGTTTTACCATAACCTGACATGAACTAGCCATAATTTTTCATGTGTTTACATAATACAATGCAGGAAGAGGTTGTTCTGGTTACATTTGGGTTTCTGGGTCATAACAAACTTTCTTCTCTGTTGGATTAGTTTCCACTCCAAAGCACTTGATGTTGTATTTGCAACTTTTTTTTTTTTTTTTGCTGTTTTAATCTGTGCTGCAGCAATTTAGTCTTGCATCTCCATATATTTAGAGAACTCATAAGCAACAGTAAAAAAGAACAGTTTGACTCAATGCAGCAGGGCCTTCTCTAATTTTTAGTATCAGTCAAACTTTAAAAACACTACATTACCCATGATGCAACCAATCACTTTTTCATGTCTTTTAAGTTCCATACTGCGTAATTGTAAAACTGATTTTCTGTTAAGAATTTGCAGTTTCTGAGCTCTGGTTGAGATAAACCTGGTGACTTCCTCAGGGTTTCATTCTTAACTTGTGCCAAAGACATTAGACAATAACTTATGTATTTTTCATAAATAGCAAACTGTAATTCATATTATTGATGGTGAATGGTGAAACACCCATTTTAAATATACAGTTTACTTTAGTGTTACTAGTCTGAACTAATTAAGGCTACCAAAGACAGATTGATAAATGGCATAAAGCATGGTTAGAGGACAGTAATTGTTAGCAAATAGATGATACAGTTAGAAAACAAGCATCCCATTATCAGTCAGAACGCAAATCATTGGTTCAGTCAAATGTAGCACAGGAATGAACCATTCTTACTGGAGACAGCAACGATCATTTAGATGCGATCATTTGCTAGAGATGTAGTTTTCTGGAAGATTTAATCCCCAATATGAATCCCAGCAGGTCTGTTACATTTCCTGAAAGAAATCTATAAGCAGAGTGACAGTCCTGCTGTACTGTACAGGAAAAGCAGCTCTATAAACTTAGAGCTAGACTGTGGTCAGCATTTGGTATTCTTATTCATGAGACGGTCTCGGCCGTGATGATCCATCAACACATTCAGATTTAGATTGCAGTAAATTCCATACGTGTAAAGCATCAGTGCAATTTCAAGTATTCATTTTCAGTATGAATACTTGTTCACAGATATTCATGCAGTCACACAGTTTGGACTTTATTTTCAACCCTCAAGATTTCTGGGTATTTAGCTGTCTGAAATAGATTTACTCCCTTCAACTGATGTCCTCGTAACTATCTCATTATTCCTTATAGTGAATTGTAGTATATTGTTATTGGTGTGTTATAATGTGTCCACCTTGTACTTGAAAGTAGAGTGGGCCATAGAGGACAGCAAAGGTTGTTTGGTTTTTGTATAGCAGTGTATTTAATCTCCTGCTATAACTGGGGATGTGTGTGTGTGTGGTGGTGGTGGTGGGGCTCTCTGAAAGGGGGTGCAGAGGGAAAGTACAGTACAACTGCAGGGGTCGTACTATGCAGGACTCAAAATAGACAACTGAAGTTGGCAGTCAAAGTTAGGGAGGACTGCAGGAAGACGGGGTGAGGGTAAGAAAAACAGATATGGGCTAAGGAAGATAGAGTTTGAAGGTCCAGCAGCCATCTTAAGACGGCATATCCTTGCCTGGCCAATGTCACATTTCATTTTGAGAGGAGAGGCCATTTCAAAGACATTATCTAAAAAGCAGATGTATCTGGAGGTAATAAGCACACTGGAGCCATTTTGCAGAAGTCACCTTGTTTGTAGTGATGCCACTTGATGGGAAAGTTGAGGAAAACTTGGAGCTAGAGGATAAGTTCTTTCTAAAGAGAAGAAGCCATCTGGAAGGTTTTTAAAGGAACATACAAGGGAAAGAAAGAGCTATGTACAGGAGGGAGCTGCTCGACGCAAGGAAGGCTTTGAGGAGCACAAGGAGAGATGTGAGTGGGCCGAGAAGTAAGAAACAGAGAGGTGAGTGGGAGTCGTCAGAAATACAATATTGTGAAATGTTTTGCTGCTCATCCTTTAGCAGGTTGAAGGAACAGAAGCATCACACTGTAGCAGCAAATTATAAAATGCATACTCAACTAATTGGAACAGTTGTAATGAAAATTGAATCAAAGTAATACACTTGAGGCAGCTATTATTGCTGCTTAATTGGGTACAGTGTCTCTCTTCTGTGCTTTTCCCTCTTCTATAAAGCTGCAGCTATCTCACTGATCCCACTTTTTTTTACTGCAGGCCACACTTTGAGGTACACCAGTCTTGTTTGTAATTGCGGCAATATGCACATGGTTGCCNTTTTTTTTTACTGCAGGCCACACTTTGAGGTACACCAGTCTTGTTTGTAATTGCGGCAATATGCATATGGTTGCCCGTAAGCGCTTAAGTGATCTGTTGTTTTTGCTCAGACTTTCAACTGCATCAAATTTTACTATTACTTAACAAAAATGGTAATGATGAGCCTCATCATTTTTAGTCAAGAGTTACCCTGGACCCAGCATGCACACCTAGATATCTTTCATAAAAATGGCTAAATTTGCTCACCCAGAATTCAAACTATTTTCAGAAACATAATCCATGACCCAAATCTAAAGAAAAGGCTCATCCCACTGTCACAAAGTCCAAGGAACCTGCTGCAGCCAATTGATTAAAATGACATCGATATAGACTTTCTGATTCTGTCAAAGGTTTGTTTTTATTAATAGTGTTCAAAATACAATTCAGAAAATGTTCATTTTACATAATCGAATAAAACTTAATAGGTAAAAACCCCACAGGTGTTTTGATATTCCAAGATGCTGTTATTGCATGGTAACTCTGGGCTAAAAATATTACATTTTCATTTTTTTATATACATCATTCATTGTCTTTTTTCTGGGTGAATGTGTTTCAGTTGAGACTGTTAGAGGCCATACATAATCAGGCATTCCTTCTCTCACCATCCCTTATCGACCGAGTCCTCTTGTCTGGAACGCGACCGACTTTTCATTGGCATGCTGGAGCAGAGTTAATCTATGGCCGCTTGATGATTTCACATTCTCTAAATATTACGTTCAAGCGGATTAAAGATATAGCACAATTAATTGGTTTCTCCATTCTCATGAGGCAGCTGAGGCAATAACGGAGGGCAGAGCCAGAGATGTTTCCCTGGTGTTTGGTCTGGCAAAAGGCTGTGTTTGTGTTCCATCCCGCTGGTACACTGTCATTCACAGGAACCCTTTAGGGGATTTGGTCTGGATTAGGTGGTAGGATCAGGTTGCAGTGTGACTGTCAACATTGGCCACTGTCATGTGGGGTTTCCAGACCACCTCACCATATGAACTAAATCAACATACCAACACTTGCATTTGTCTCTGAAGGTTTTGAGGTGACATGTAAAAGAGACATATTTACTGCAGTTTTCGCTGATGTTTAGATCTGTTTGAGTCAAGTGGTCTAAAACTTCAGTGGTTTTCTTCACACAGTTCTTTTTTAACAACCATCATATGGAGCAGAAAGCAGGATTTGCTAACTATTTAACACAAATGCCGGCACCTGAAAGTGTTATGCGAATTCAGCTCTGAACTGATTGCTTGGAAACTGACTCATTACATGTCTGTGTCTTTTTATAATCACTGAAAGCCTGAACGTATGAAGTGCTAAAAAGGTTTTTGTGCTGTCTTTGGTATGCAGCATTTAAAAAAAAATCTCTCGATTGTGTGAAGAGTTTTGGCAACACAACACATTTTTTAGCATGCATTTGCAGCTGCTTTGAAAACCAGAACCCATATTTGTGATTCATTACTATTCTCAAAATGTGGCCCTTTATTTCTGAATAGTAGAAAGCACTGCACTTTGTCTGTGCTTGTTGTAAATATCCCATTTTGGTGGATTTTGAATAAATCCCATCTCGTTGCAAAGAAGCCCTTTATCACTAGATGTGCACCAGACAGTTACATTTACTCTAAGCCAAGCCACTGATTTTGTTTCTTGTGGTGCTTTTTCAAATAGAAACCTGGTTAAGGTAGAAAAGGCACGCATGATACTGAAGGTCTCGCTTCGCATGACAAGACTTGGTCTGCACTGAAAAACCAAAAACAGTAGGATCACAGTGGGATGTAACAGCAGCAGAATCTGTTTCCTGTTGCAGGGAGATTATGCCAGACTCGCTGCTGATAAAGCTGTATGCCTGGAAGGCATCCATCAAGGCTGCTCCACCGAAAGCCGCCTCTGTCACAAAATCAATGGGTTTCCGTGAAGTCTGCTCACTGTCTCGTTGTTTTAAGCTAATCAAACTATAGCATGCTCCAAATTACATCTGTCCAAAGTCTTTTTAATACTCATACATTGTCCATGATTTCTATATTTGCAATGATGTTGCAAGAACCATGAAATGTTAAATTCGTTGGTCATGCTGATTCAGTCTCAGTTTTAAATCTTAGTTGTAGAAACCAAAAAATCTGTGCAGGCATGTTGGATGCATGTTGTAGTTCATATCTAAGTTAATGTATAGGCTGCTGCAAGTTTAACCAGTACACAGAGCGGTGCGGTATTCTGCACCAACCAACAAACACAGAGGAAGATAAATGATTTGCAGCAAAATCTAATTATGTTTGCATAATGGCTGATATTGTATGATATCCCTGCTGCAGATAGTTTGAAGCTGGGTCATTGTGTCTTTTAGTGTGTATTAAAAAAAAATACCCTCATGAGAGATATTTACAAGCAGCATGA
>JANJYP010095206.1:0-43589 GCA_024605115.1 Rastrelliger brachysoma | reverse complement strand
TGGGGTAATACAAGTGTACAGTATTGCAGCAGACCAGAGTGTAGCACAACAGGGCAGAGAGAGGGCAAAGACAGCCAATAGCATTTGAGTATAGTCACACTGGCCTCACTTCAAGATGAAGGCTCTCATCAATATTTTCAGTAGTTGACAAGTTGAAAAATGTCTATAGATTGAAAATCCACTTACATGACAATGTTGGTATGAAACGTGCCAAAACACAAGCACAAATAGTTGTATTTTGTTGCTTTGAAAATAACCAGCTCTGTGGGAACATTTCACAAAACCTCCAACTATGTCGCATGACAAGTATGACACTGAATATATGACGCAAACGCTACAATAAAAAAATTAATCACATAATATGATGAACATCTGGTATTCGGTCCTGTCCCTGGGGTGATATTGTCATGCCAGTAGTGACTCTTGGTTTTGGCAAAAGTTGATACGCAATCATTTTTGACCTGTCAATACATGCTTGATTTTCCACTGAATCAGTCTCATTGCCTCATAGGCGGCAGGATGGCAGCATGAACTGGGGTGATTTAGGTTCAGGGGTGCTCACTGTCACCTCTGATATTTCTGTGCTGTACTGTATTTATTCTTAGCTTTGAAATCCTACTTTTTCCATTACTGCATGTCTTCAACAAACTGCTCATTCACAAACGTTTCGTTCATGTGAACATTCAGAGTTCCTTGAAATATTCCAAACTGTGTTTCTCAACCTCGCTGTAAAAGAAAAATCCTCTCTCACTGCAATGTTAAGCAGCTTTTTGAACTGGGATTTATCCTCTTGGTATGTTTATGCCAAGTACTTGGAGTTGGCTTCCGTATGCACAGTTTCTGCATGAGCATCTGTCAAAATAGCCATAAATAACATTTATTCAGTGCTGAAATGGCTTTTCCTCCTGGAGGCTTCCTTAAATACCTTACACAAACACCAACATGAGCACACAGATCTATTACTTCACTTTCACCTGTTCAATGTGATTGCACATTTCACTCTAGATACATCCTTTTTTTCCTCATGTCTTCATAGTAACGATGATGAAGCTGGAGAGATTCCAGACACTCCCTCAACAATGCTTGATATTGTACTCAGCACTACTATAGAGAGCAGTTGAGGGCATGAGGATCAGAGACCGAAACACTACAAACATAAGTGAGATCATTCCCTATGGATGACATGCACCCAGTCATTATGGAGCTTAAGGATCAGAGTATGTACTTTGTTCCCTTGTCATGGTGTTTTAAGGCTGAAATCCTCAAGACTTTGAGCAGTGTCTTCGGACGAGCCCTCCTCACCTCAAACCTCAAACATCACCCACTCCCATATCATGTCAACATACCACATCTAATGGTCACCCCAAGGATGAGTGGATTTTCTGCCTGGTTGGTCCCCAATGCAGCCTCCTGTAACTTCTTGTATCCCTGCTGAGTGAATGTTTCACAGGCATCCTGATGGGGAGTTGACACAGGACGACACAGAGCCTGCACCACAACGCAAACTGTTTTACAAGAAAGGGCAAACCAGAGGTGAAGTGCAGCTGAAAGCGATAGGGGTAAATAGGGGACATAAAGCAGCAACTTGCAGTGCAAATATTGCTATGAGAAGGAGGGAAGGCTTGAAGGATCATTGCCTGCAAGGACTAAAATTCTTGTTTTGACATGCACAATGATACCTACCCCAGAAAGGTATAGTGGAGACAATGGTGAAGGTTGGAGTGATTGAGCACCTCCATTCTGTGTACAGTCACCTGAACATACATGCAAAGCCTTATGCAGAGTAAAGAGGAGTCATCTATTTGCTGTCTATTGTCTGTCTTGTACGTTATAGAAAATTCATGAAAGTTCTGTACTATGATGTATGTAAAACAGGATCTAAGCGTATGTGAAGAAGCTGATTTTATCAGAAATTCATCATCTGTTTAAAAAGCATGAAAAGAAAGGGTAAATAACTAGCAAAGTAGGTAAAGTGCTGAATTATCCATGTGTGTAAAACATGACTCAATACTCAGTTGAAATTATACAGAGAAGCATCATCACGTAAGCTCAGTGTAGCTATGCAGTCTAAAATATGTGAAAAGTACATTCAAATTGGTGACATATTGCTGCCAAACACACACACACACACACACACACGCGCAGACGCACACACATATATTAATATTAATTTTAAATTCTAGCAGAGATGGCAGGATGAATTCTGGGGAAGTATGTAAAAAATGATGTGCAAAACAACCAAAAAACATTTGATGGAATGGTGTGGAAACATCATGAAGCTTTAGTGAAAAGGTGGGATGAGCCTGAATATATGATATAGTCAAACAATGAAGAATTAGATGATTTTTCCAACCTTAAAACTACTTGGGGGGAAGGAGTTGGAATCCATGAGGGAAAAAGCGAATGTTGAAGAGTAAAGGAAAAACCTGAATAAAGGAACGTAGAAACAATGAATGCAGATGCCTCCATGGAGAGCACAAGGGATCACTGCAGGGTTTGACGAGTACAAGAATAATGTGAATCATATGCTATGGCCTTCGCAGTCATCAAATTTCAACCCAGTTGAACACTAATGGGAGATATTAAGAGTGTTGTGTTGTCGACAACACTCTAACATACCACCAGAACACAGAATGAGGGAAGGTCTCAGAAAAATGATGTTCATGCTTCCAGTAGAGTTCAGACACTTGGAAAAACTGTAACAAGCAGTTCTGAAGCAGCTCTGGAGGCTTGTGGTGGCCCAAAACATTACTAAGACACATTGTGTTGGATTTTCCTTTCATTTATCACCCGATTGTATCTGCCAAATGTTTGCACTGTACTGTCTGTCTGTCTGTTGTTATAAACACTATGTAGTTATTGTAATACTACCACTCTGTTTAACATCCTGGAATGTAATTGTTGATGTATTATTAGTAACAGTGTTTCACACAAACAGCAGCACTTTACTTTGTAGCTGTGTGACAGGTGAGACACTTAACCTCTGCAGCAACAACAGCTACTATATAAACATATTCCTGTAAATAGACTGCACTTCTCCCTTCGCACTCTCTTTCTTTGCCCTGTGAAATCTGCTGTCCCTGACCTGAGTAGCACCTGATGCTGAAAGATGTGCAGATTCAGATTCTGCAGCTAATGGATTGCAGTTATCATATTTTATAACTAGGTTATTTTAATCCAGTTACTTTAACTCCACAACCCTGACAATAAGAATTAAAGGGCCCTGATGGTTAGGGAATGAGAGGTGATGACAAACACTCTCAATTTTGAACCACAGTCCCACACTGGGATACAGAGTCCAAGCCTAATAACCAAAGAGAGCGGCTTTGCTACAGCCACTAATTTGTAGTGTAGTGGTCATTACTGAGAGACAGCAGCCAGCTGTGGTGTACTACTGCTTATCTGGAGGTAATGAGAGGTAACATGGGTGTAATGCGGCTCCGTGCACACATATTTGTCTCCATGTCCAGAACGTCTCTTGACTTTCCCTTTCTCTCTCCTTTCTCCCTCTGTCAAATAAATCCTCTGTGGCTGTTTTGAAAAATCCCTCCACCTTTTCTGTCTGCCAAACATTCTTTCTCCCTCTCTTTCTCCTATTCCTCATTAAACTCAAGCAGAAGAAAGCATGTTTAGTGAGAGCTCAGGGGCCCCCCTGCCTCAGTTGTGGGAAGGGAACTGTAACGGTTAATAGAGGGAGGTCTCACCCGAGGAGAGAGAAGACACCCACATTCAACATACACACACACAAACACGCAGATCAGAGAGCAACAATGTTTTCGAGTGATGTCAAAGGCGGCAGATGAACAGAACACGTTTTTTTGAATAGCGGCGGGACTCCTGATGGGACTCAGGTGATGGAGGGGAGAAGGAGAGAGGAATAGCCCAAGGAGACATGGCGCTTGTCTGGCCTGTTTCCCGGCCTCCCGTGTTGGAGCATGAAAAGAAGCAGGTCGTTTACACCCCAGTGAAAAAAGCCACCATAGCCACAGCAGCACCTGGATGTTATTTAGGCTAATGGACTCGGGGCTTACTCAATAGTAATCAACTTGGGGGGGCTTGTCGCTTTGTTTCCTGCGCCACCTTCCTCCAGCACTGCCTTTCTTTGTCTTTCTCCCTCTTTTCCACTTTTCCCCCTCTTACCTGCTCTTCCCGGCTCCCCTCCCTGTCCTTATCTCCTCCTCCCACCCTCGCCTTTCTCCCTCTCGTGTGTTTATTTTATTTTGCGGATAGCTGTGTTATGACAAAGACTTCACTCCCCGGATGTATGCAGTCAGTGCTTGTGTCATGCCCTTATGAGGTATGGGGGCCCTCACAGCTCTGCCAGCCCCACCCGGCCTGCCCTTTCCAGGCAGAGAGGGTTAGGGGAGGAGGAGGGCCTGGAGAAGGGTGGAGGGGGGTGACTCCTGCCCACACCCTGTCCTGTCCTGTCCTGCTTGGCGTTGATAGAAATTTCACATACACAACCACACTGAATATAACTAAATTCACGCTGCAAGATTATTTTTCTCTTTCTCTTTTGTTCTCATGGACAGTTGAAAATGCTGACATGAGACTTCCTGGCATAGTCCATTTTCCTGTCTTACTGCTATTACCTCATTCATACAAGCTTCAGAATGGTTCGGGTATGTTTACCATCCATCACAAAGTCCCGAAGGGCTAAAACCTTTAGCTGAAGTCATGTAAGGCTCTAGAGCTACATTGCATAGTTTGTCATGTAACAGACTCATTTATCCTCTGCTGACTTTTTTTTTTCTTTTTTCTTAGAATCACTAGTGGGTTATTTTTGAGTGAGAATGTACACTTCCACTGTGGAGTGTCTTCTATTAGTGTTTCATTCAAGATCTCTTTCATCCTCCTTGACAAAAATGACAAACACATTTCCTTGTTCACCGTGAAATTTACCGCATTTGTCATATCATGTTAAGAATCTCTCACCCCAAGACACAAAGAGCAAAGGCAAAGTTGGGATGAAATAATGATATATTATATCCTCTAAGATTGCGCTGTGAAAATATTTTGTTTCTCACGTTTGCTTTCCCTTATGTGTAAGACAACTGGCTGATCTGAAAACCAAAGATGCCACCCAAGGCATGCCACTTATCATGGTAAACTTGCATGAGCTGCTTAAGAGGAAAAATTGGGGCTTTACATGAAAAATAAGCCCACTATGATAAAAGTTGTCAAATGTGTTTCCATCAGTCTCATCTTCTCTCCCTTCTCTAACAGCTTGAATGTGAAAAAGCCTTCAGCAAAATGTTACATTTCATCATTTTTCCATTCTTTAATTTTCACCACAAAGCTTGACATGTTTTAAGAGGTGCAACCTAATATTGCCTGAACTCCAGGACCTACCACAAAGATCTCTGGGTAAATGGGAGGGAAGGAAGTGCACAGACAGGAGGACGGGCGTGGATGGAAAAGTGCGCAGTAACTTGGCTGCAGCACACCCTTAAGTAACAACACATGGCAGTGGAGGAATTCCACATTCACGGGCCACTCTACATGAGCGAGGATGAGATGGAAAGGCTGTCCGGGTTGCTTGCACCGAGTTGCCGGCCGGTTCCGAATGGGAAGCTGATAAGACACTGCCATACCTAATTCCTTTCCATGTTCTCATCCTGGGTAGGCATCACAATGGGCATGATTCATGGGGGTAATTCCGCCAGCTACTGACTTGGCTCCTGCCTGCATTTGGGAAGAATGTGACCTCACAATACGCCTCTTTCAGGCCCATCCCTGTCTGACTTCGACCAGCCTCTCCTTGAAGCCTTCTTCTGTTAGACTCTGCGAAGTGAGGACAGGAGAATGCACCAGAAAAGCAAAGAAGAGAGGCTAAGTTGAGGGGGGTGGGGGTACTCTCCTCCTTCCCCACTGTCTCTCTCTCTCTCTTTCTCTCTCTCCCTCTCTGTGTGTTTCTCACTCTAATAACTAAATGATGTGCAGTGAGGAGGGGAATTTAAAACAATGAACTTGAAAGTCAACCACCGTGACGACCACAGAGACAAGCCCTGATTGCGCAGGGGGAAGTTGTAGGTGTGATGCCTGTTTTATGTTTCCATATATCAGCCACAGGGACTACCACAAGTCTAGCCTAAGTGATGATCTGAACAAGAACACGTGATGTAAAACTATGTTTTGTAACATGAGCCCTCAGAAGCGTTCTCTATCTAGTGCTTAAACAAACTGCAATCATCGTGGGTAATTATTTAGCTGTATTAGGCCATTTGAAGCTTGGTTAATTCCTGGTTACATTCCATCTGTCACAGACACAAAGACTCTTGTCTTTATCTGCAGTCAGCGCTGAAATATAAATTAGGCTGTGGAGTAGCTCAGGCAAAAGTAAGCTTACAATGGATGGAACATAAAAGTGTGTAATCAAAGTCCCTGCCAATACAGAGTTAAGAAAACATGTGGTCTACAAAGGTCTTAAGGACGATAAGGATATAATAGTATTCCCTAATGTCCAAGACCAGGGCATTCTTTAGTTTCAACAGGATTAATTGAGCATCCCAAAGACAGGGGGTGAAGGATATTATCTTAAAAGAGGGCGGTGGGGGGGGGGGGGATTATATACACTAATGTAGAATGTATGTAATTTGCAAGCACATCAGGCATAACCCTAACCCTCCACGGCTCTTTTTTGGACATAGATCTCAGAAATATGAGTTATTCTACCTCTTTAAAAGAGTTCAGAGAAAATAGAATAATGCCTCAGTGGTCCAATAAATCTCCTTTTTATTCAAGCAATTCACCCCTACCCCATTTAACTTCACTACAGAGGAAAATGACTTTACAGACCTGCACCATCATCAAACGGCGAACACACACGATCATAAACACTTACAGTCTGGCACAAGTAACGGCACGCACACACTGGCACCCACCCGCTCTCACACCACACACATAAAAAAGGCAGTGACACGTACACGTTCGTAAGCAGAGGTGGTTTTGTCATGTCACCCTCCTTAACATCTTGCTGTAGTCTCCCTCATAGGAGGAGAAAATATGGTGTGATGTCACCTCTGGCATGGCCCTGGTGTCTGAAAACTTTTCATGCGCCGCCCCAATGAATGAGAGGCAGACATTACTCAGAATAAGAGTGGAGACTATCTGCTCTCCACAGTTAAAGCTGGTATTTGTTAGTGTGGATCACTGCCAGAGCTGGGCCACTGTCTGTTGACTGCAGATCAACACAATGCAGATCAGATAATTCAGACTCCACAAAACATCCGCAGTATGTGAGTCGATTTGCCACTCACAAGTTCTCCCTGTCACTCCTACTGGCAGGGTCATGCTGCTCCCCCAGCACCACTGGCACTCCTAAAGCGGCCCGGCGGCACCGTCTGAAAACCACCAAGTGGGGTTAGTCATAATAGAGCTTCATCTGGCCATCAATCTTCATGCTCTCCCCTTGCGAGCAGCACAGACCGCGTCTTGTGTTGCAGTTAAAAGCCTTGGCACTGCTTTACCAAGCCTGTGATAAATTGATTGCTCTATGAAGCCTGTGGAGAATGTTTGGAGATCCCGATCCATCCTCCCTGTTTGTCACTGTGCATTAGCAATGAGTGAGGGGATTCCTGAACTCTGACTCATGCAAGCTGCCTGGGCAAGCACCTTTCAAATAAAATTTAGCAGGGAACAGTCGACTGGAAATGTAAATTGCACACCCATTTAGAATGTTTGATATTTTTTCCAAGGTTTGAGTGAAAAACAAAAGCCAGAGGCATTTTGGGCAAACAATGTGTCAGCAGTTAAAAGAAATAGACTGTTGAAGGACCAATAAAATAATAAATTTTTGGGCAGTTTATCAAATGCACGCACTCCCTGCTTTTCATCACCGGGAGAAGCGAAGGAGAACGCTCACTTCGGTTAGCTTCATACCCTTGTTTCTGAAATCAGTTATTTTTCAACTACTGTTCCTGAACATAGTCATTGTTTTTGTTTGTGTGTGTGAGGAAAAATTACAATGTCAAACTCATCTGAAAGTCAACAGATGTCTGTTTCAAAATTTTGTAGTGATTTTTCATTTGCCTTTGATAATGCAAACAAAATGTCACTTTCTTTGCCTTAAATTGTTTAATTTAAGAAAACAACAACAATCTATGGTTATCCATTGATATATCTGATCAGTGTTCCGTGCATGTCTTCATATCCAGATCAGATATCATGGTTATTTCTCCTGTTTTTATTGCTATATCAACTTTTCTATTCCAACAGAGGAATCTACTGGACTGTGAAGTTGAATAACAGAACGGAAGAGACCTTTTTTTTCACCCATGAGAAAGTACGCTGACGGAGTTGACACACAGCTAAATCCGCTCAGTGTGTCTATTTTGGTGCGAAGTCTAGACATAAAAACATTTTACAAGGGACCGAAAGCCACAGTTGGGTTATGCAAAGCTGGACTTGACTTGGACCGGCCTAGACACAACTGCCAGAAAACACAGCACTACATGTTGGGACAAAGTGTCTACAATTGATTTCCTGCCAAGCACCTTGCAGGGTGTATATTTTAACTCCAGAGATAAAATAAGTTGATGAGGTCATGCGTTTACTTCTTATAATGTCTTTGTGCTGGGGAAAAGATTGTCTGCAGTCATAAAATGTTTATATTAGTGTCTTTTATGGGATGTTCCTTGTATACATAATTGTTCGCAGCATCATAAAAAACAAGACCGACAAAGTGCAAATTAAGAGGTTTTTGGGGGTAGTGACCACCTATTTTCCACACTTCAACTCACAACATCTGTAAACAAAGAAAATGTGTTCAGCTGTCAACATACACCCAAAAGTGTGACCACAGATGATGTCATGGTAGGGTAATGAACATTCAGAGCTGAGAAACAAGCTGTGTATTTCATTAAAAATGAGTTTGCTTATTAGTTACATATAAAACCCCTTAAGATGTATTGAGGGTTAACAAAATGCAGAAACTGCTACACTACGATCACTTAACTTACAGTTGTAGTGTATTTATGAGGTTTTTGGATACACATAATGTTTCATAATTACACACATACAAATTTCAAACATAGCTCTTTTAGTTTACACCTAAATTGGCAGATTGACAATGGGTGCCCAACAACCACTTTTTCAAAATTGATCTATATGATTAAAAGTTAATCTAAAAGTGATGATGATTCCGGTTCTTTTTACAGCCTCTATGACGCATCAGTGCAATTACTGTATTTCCGACTTCATCACTTCCCTTTACGCTTTGTCCGCTTCCTGCAGCTGTGGAGTAAAGCTCAAACGTCAACTTCCTCGGATCCTCTACTGAAGACTTTTCCATATATGCATTTGTAAATTGGTACCACTCACGCCTAATGCCTATTAAACAAAGGAGGGGCACGGGGCATGTAAGTTTTGCACTGTTTACCAGAAAAAGATGTCAAGGCACACTACTTACAGTATACACTACAGTACAAAAGTTAAAAAGCTATGTATTGTTACCACATGAGTGTCTCTAGTAAATGTCACAGCAATCCATCCAATACTTGTTGAGAGATTTTGGAGGATAAGTGAAAATTCTGATCCTGCAAGTGGTGCCATACAGAGGTAAAATCTGGGGATGACTAATGTCAGTAGGGTTGACTCATTGACCAAATTACATTGCTGTCACGTCACTAACCAGAGGTCCTTTGTTGCTCTCTCCTCTCTCTCATGATTTCCTGTCAAATAAAGGTGTCTATGCTGGTAAAACAAACAAACAAACAAACAAACAAACAAAAAACAAGACTAATGTACGTATATGGACCAGACACCTTCCTCCCTTTCTGGGACAATCAGCCAAATGAATAAATGAGTACCATCAGTGCAAGCTTCAATCACAGATGTGAGCATTTTCATGATAACATAAATAAAGATGAAAACATGAACATATGGATTTTGTTGGTACACATTGAATAACGTTACACAGCCGACCATTGTGTAATTGAGTTACATCACTCAAAGATCTAAGTAGCATTTCCTCTTTTTTACAGAATATTTTGTGGTTAAATAAAACAACTACAAAAAAAAACAATAGCTTTTTTCCACATTGTTTTGAAAATTGTTTTTTTGTTCTTAATTATCTAAACTAACTAAAAGCCTGCTTTGTTTTTTTTTTTGCTTGTTTTTTAAAATTTTTGCCAGTGTTAGTAGTCCCAACCATTGTTGTCCAAAATTAGAACTTAACACAAATTGTTTGCAGGTCTCCTTCCTCTTTAAAGCTTCATCAGCTGCACTGCATGCTTTGACTGATTTCTTTCCTTCAGAAGCTCAAATTCTATTTTTTCCTAATATTGTGGAAACATATTAGCGTGAGCACTCTGTTCAGCACTACGCTAATCTCCCTGTCTTGATTAAAAAAGACTAATTTAAGATAAACTCTGATACTGTAAATGGGAACAAAAAACACAAAGAGTCAGCAGGAAGAAAGGGCCTCCATTAGCCTTCACTGTAGTCACTGATGATTGATATGATAGCAAGCCCATTCAAACTGCAAATTTTACACATGATTGAGGCTCTATTGGATGTAATGAAATGGCCTTCCTGAATATTGCACTTGAGTGACTGTGTGACCACCAGCACAATAGCTGCTATTATAGTTTTGGGCCTTCGAGCCATTTTTCATTGTACCAGGTCCACTGTATTATTATTGCAGAACTCAGAGTGAACCCCCGGCTTTGGTTTCTTGCTGTTACGGATGTGACCGTTCTCTCCACCGGGAGCAATTCACAGAGTGTTAATTGACCACCGCAATCACTCAGCAGATTTATGGAAAGTCTGAAGGGTCACAGGAGACTTCCAGGGGAGGCCGTCCAGGGAGCAGGGTCTGCCCCAGAGCTGTGGCTGGGGAATTTCTGGCCTTTGTAACTACAGGTTCATAAACTTGCCTTTTTATAATGACCTCAGAGGAAATGAACATTATATAGAAAATCTGACATTTAAATGGTCCAAAGAGGAAAATTAAATCATCCTGTGGGTGTCCTTGTGTGTAGTTTTGATTCTAACAATGCCACCACACTGATTAAAATGATAAAAACACTACAGTGTACTTACAAAATTTAATCTGTCTTTGAATATAGGCGCGGATGGGTGACCTATTTGTGTCTCTTTGTCATACAGATGTTTTTCGCTGAGGGGGAGGAGCTGTAGCACAGACAGACTAGGCGTGGGCACTGGGGTCCATCTGGCCTACTATAATCAGCTTTAAACAACAGAACTAACGACAATGGAACGAAACAAGGCACATGTGTCAAAACAGAATCACACTCTTAGCTACATCAGCTAGCATCTAACTCCTTTTATTTACATTTTAGCTTGTGAGGATGTGCAAACACTTGATATGATACAGTAAGAGGATGGTGTTGAGATGATGGCAACGGTTCATCATCGTTCATCCTCCAGCACAGTGTATCAGTATGTCTAAGTATTACTTTGAACCAATGTGCATGTGGCCTTGCATCTGGACACTCTTAATACTGTTTAATCCCTCTCTGTCAGCCAGCCAGGCTTGTCCTCATGCCAATGCACTATACAGTGTCACTTATCTTCAAACAGAGAAAGTGAGCGGCAAATAATGACTTCAGTTTAACAGAACAACCGCGGAATCATTTCATTTGAATGCCCTTTACGCGAGCCTATTTGTGTTAAGGTAAGAGTCAACCTACTTTCATTTTAATGATACATACAAGATGTAATTACACAGTGACATCGCCTTGAGATTTGTAATTACTCAATGTCGAGTGCTAGTGGAACAGGAGGCTAAACAACGTAGCCAGCTTACTAAAGAGGGGTGTAAGCACAACACTCCTCCTCATAATAAGTTACAAAAACTAGCTTAATTTTGAGCTTAATGGATCGTTCTTGTGGACAGAATTGTTAGGAAATTGCTCCTACAGTTTAACTTGAAGCAGTTGAAAATAATTGCCTCGGGCATGCCAATAATTTTACAGTGATTATGTGATAAGCTGTATCATTTCTTTTGATGAAATGTGTAACTGCCTTTTGCAAGTGTTGCCCAGACCTGATGATTTACGAGGCCTATAAGTCTGTGTTTTGCTGCATGGAGCCTGCATGGTGCATGAAGTTTGAATGCCATGCTTGCTTACACAGAAACTCAACACACTAATGGGTTTGTGTTACATTGCTAAATCAACTCGAGCTGTGAAGCGGCTCCCAGCAAACCTTTATGATCCATTACCCACTAGGCATGGTTTTGCCAGGGCGCCTGTGCCAGCTGGCAGAGATGGACAAGCCTGTATCATAAGCAGCCTCTGCCAGCGATAGCTTTACTGAGGTTTCCAGAATTCCCTCCGTTCTCTCTAGCTGATTACATACATGTTGTTTTCTCATTAGTCGAGGCTCCTCGTGGTCCTGTCTTGTGGAAATGGTTGATGGAATGAAGGTAAACGCAGTCTGTACAATATGTTAGACTTGATGTCTGCAGACAGCTCGGGAAGAGAGACAAGTCTGTGGAGTGGTTTGAGTTTGGGTGGAGACAGCAGCATTTACTGTAGAACTGCAGACAAATATGCATGGACCCCACCCTCGGCTAGTGATCAACTCCTCTGTCATCAGTGTCTTTATCACGCAGACAGAGATTGATATCCGGGGATCAGATTCCTCTGGATTCCTCTTGCGAAAGAACGTCCCATTTTTCAAACATTTGGAAACATGAAAGATTTCTGTAGTGTTGTCTGACTGTTTTATTGTGTTATTCATGAAAGCTGGCAGGGCTCTGTGATATCTACACACAAATAAGCTCTCTCTTTTCCAAGTTGCTTTTCATTTCAACAGTTGTCAGTGTATGTCTTATTTCTGAAAGTGCAAAATGAGATTTTTCATGCCTTTTTTTTGCAACTGTGCAGTTATTGTTAAATATTTTGATTATGTTTGCCAAGCTTTTCTCCTAAGCACACTCATACATATCTAACCTCTGTGCTGATGACTAATTGTCTTGTTTCATGGCTCATGCTTAATGGGTCATGAAAGGTAAGGAGAAAAGACTGAACTACAAAAGTCATGTACAGAGAGTAAGATATATGTATTGGATTTTCTTTAAATTGTAATTGATAATAATGTGGATTACATGTAATCCTGTATCATGTCATCTGTTATTCTCAAATCCCGCTTCTTCCCCTGAAGTGAACATGATCTACCTATCCACCCATGGTTTCCAAACTGCATTTGTTTTATGACTCTGCAGTCAGATTTAGGGGAATTCCAAGTTTTATCAGATTGAAAACAATAGTGAGCCAGTATGAAGGTTGCTGAAGCTACATGTATTCATTGAGTGAATACTGTTATCTGGCTCATAGGTAGATAAGATAAGCTAATCAGAAATTCCCTCCTCCTTTAAAATGAGGCACTTTCACTTGGTCGGATAGCAAAGTCAGATATCAGTAGCAAAGGAGGAGCAGAGGAGGGTCGTGGTGGGCATGAGCAATAGAGGGAAAAGAGAATAACAACAATAGTTCAAAGCCTTGCCGTTTGTATTTGATCCATTGTCTATGCTGGTCTTTTGGGACCACCACCAACAAGGCATCATCTTACTCAGGTTGACAGCGTTTTGTATAGCTAAGATGCTCTGTGAGATTAGGTTCAGATAGCTCAGGGTTAGAGCGGAGTGGGAGGAACCATATCTCATCATTGTTTCTGCAGGGACAGCAGACAGTGGGAAGCTGCACCAGTTAAAATGATGGATTTTGAGTTTTTACAGCCTCTGCAATGGGAGTCATGATCATTGTTTTGTTAGATAGTAGTTAGATAGTAAAAAAAATGTGTTTAATAGGGAAAAGCCAGATAAGGAAATGGGTGTTTCTTTATCTGATAGGGACATTAAATCCCTCCTAGAGGATTATCACAATGGCCCGTTTATTTCTTCACCAGATTTTCCTCCTGTGTAATTAACATTTGCCTCTATCTCTCTCTCTGTGGCAAAACTGACGGGCGGAATATCTCGGGAAATATGCGAGGAAAGGCCAAAGGGGAAAACAACTCAGAGGCGCACCACAATGAATGAGAATTTGAAGATGCTAATTAAACAATGTCATGATTTATTGTCTGTAACAAAACATTTACTGTTTCAGACCCAAAGGCTTGGCTTCTTGGAAAATGTATCATCGGGTCACAGCTGAGTTAACTTTTTCACTTCACTTCTGGCTGTAACTGAGGGTTTATATATATAAAAAAATTGACTTTGAATATTATAGGGCTTCTGTCAGGGGACTTACATATATTTATTTAAACAGAACACAGAACATGTAATAAATTATGGCCTTCAGGTGTAACTTTTGTCTATTAATAACTTTTTGTATATCATTAGATTGTAAAAAAAAA
This sequence comes from Rastrelliger brachysoma, assembly GCA_024605115.1. Classification (NCBI taxonomy): domain Eukaryota; kingdom Metazoa; phylum Chordata; class Actinopteri; order Scombriformes; family Scombridae; genus Rastrelliger; species Rastrelliger brachysoma. Next base: position 29,264 of record JANJYP010095206.1, on the reverse strand, counting down.
ACAATTCAAGTCAAGAAATCAATCAATAAACAAAAACAGCAAAGACCAGTTGAAAGAGTTTATCACAAGCTGTCCAGAGGGTTTTCTTATCACTGATGGTTTCACAACTATAAACTACACATTAAACTGTATGTTGCTGTCACATATTTAAATTGAATAGACTTCCTAGAAAGCCTCCCCGGTTTCAGAACACAGGCTTTTGGCTGGCTCATGAATGGACGGGACAGAGATGTTATCTGGCCTTAGGGAGGATGTTTGGGGAGTGGCGGTGGAAGGGCTCTGGGGCTTCAGTGTGCTAATGCAGCTAACAGCCAGGAAGGCAGAGTGTTGACTCTGCAGATTTAAGCCAGCTACTGATGGCTATGGGGCTAAATACTGACCCTGTGGACTAATAAAGAAAATCACCTCAGGCACGAGCCGCAGGGGTCAGAGGTAACAGCATGGCTGGGAAAAACACAGGCCATGGCTTTCGATCACTACTCTGCCTAATTGAAATGACAGTTGAAGACCAGTGGGGGTAACAGTGTTTATTTACGTCTTTGTTACGCGGTGAGCAAGCACAAAGATATGCCTGGCCCGGCTAGGGATGACATCGCTCCCGTATGCTGTCTGGCTCCGGGATCTCTACACCAGTACAATAAGGACTTCCTGTCTGCCACTAGATTCCCCTGCATTCCATCCAGGCCGGGGATGAGGCGAGGGGGCTGATGGGGACATGGTTTTGTAAAAGAGTACAAGTCCTAATCAAACTGACAATATAGGGCTGTTCCCTTCTTTCAACTCTCAGCCTGAGTGGCCGTCTATCAGGATGCTGGAGCAGGCTCTGATTTGCTGAGGCTATAGTGAGGTTGGTTTCCTGTGCTTAAACAGATGCTAAGAGGCGGCCTTAGGAAAAGGCTGGACCTGACTGTCAACACCCCATTTCACAGCGCTGAGACCGGCATTTCTATAAAGGCCATCCTCTCTGCCTTGTTGCATGATGGTTGTTACTGTATAGTTTAATAGTATTTATGGGAAAATTAAATAAAACTTCATGTAAATGTACATCTGAATCACAGATGCTGTGCATTTATTCTACACAATGAACAGAAACAGGATGTTTTTATTAGCTAATGTTGTACTTATATTGATATTAATATTTAGATTAATTTAAATGGATGCTCAAATTTCTAAAACAAAATAAATGTTATTTGTTCATAAGAGTTTTGTTGTGAGGGCGCTAAGACTGTTATGAGCTTTTTTCAGTTGTAATGCAAAAATGTGTGGGTGGCAATGAGCACATGCTTCTAGTAGGTCCTAATGACCGTTTAGTATATCGCTGATACAACAAACAGTGGAATATAAGATGGCTGCACCGTGCAAGAGGCTTAACCCCATATTGCTCTCAATAATACTGAGGGAAAACAACGAGATGAGGCATAGGATAAAAAAGGAAAGAACAATAAATAACTGAAAACAATACAAAAGCTGATATATTGGGATTAATAGTTACATTGAATACACTAAAATTGTTGCTTTCTTGGAGGTGTTCAAGTTCCAGCTGCTTTGCCCATACTCTAGTGGTGTAAAAAAACACTCTGATGTTGCTATTTGAAGAAATGGGGAAAGACAGCATTGAAGCTCTCCTGTTTCAGTGGGGTCAAGGTGAGAGAGCAACAGCAACCTTCAGCAACTTGAGCACTAAAACAGCTTACTGCTGCCTAGCGTGACTAGACATTTGGCATTAATGGCCTCTTGGGCCCTCGGTACAGGAGGAAAAGAACACAAATACTCCTTACTCACACCCCAGCAGCATAGAAGACAGAGGAAATGATATGTAAGTGACTTCACACAACAAGAATGTTGTTTAAAGGATTATAATAAGATTTTAGGATACTGGTCAGTGCATTATTTAAATTAGACTAAAGCATTTATGGGAGGGGAAAAAAAGAGGGATTCCTTCCAGATCGGGCAATTGCCAGGGTGTTCTGATGTATTTGCATGAGGGTAGATCTATTTACGGGCTGGGAGCATGTGTTTGTTGGTTGGTTTACCTGTCTGTACTTAATTGTTTTGTTGATCTTTGGGAAGGAAATAAAAATTATAACTGAAAAAAAAATTGGACTTAAGTAAATTAGAACATGTGATCCATGTGTCACCAGTAGATCACTGACCTGTATGTTCCACTCCACTAATATTTTAGAGGAACTGTTTTTTGACAGAGGTGGAAAATTTGTATATTGTATTTTATTGTATGATGCACATGGTTGCTGACGCAAAAGATAAGGCTGGATGTCATGAGTTGATGGTATTTTTAAATTAGACAATGTGTTTGCAAGAGTAGTAATTTCCTGTGTAGAAGGACCAGAATGTCATTTTTACAGAAAGGACTTAACAAGTTCCACTTTGAGTCATTCAGATTCTGATAATAGTAAGAAGATGAATAAGCTTGTGGTCATTTCAAGTCTTTTCATCTCAGGAAATGAGCAACTATTGCTTGGGCTTTTTCTAATTTAGCTGCTGAGAATACTCAGGTTTCTGTCATCACTTCATTCTGTGAAATTAAAGGATCATTGCCTTGAAATTAAAGGATCTTTGCCTTGAATTCTCAAATGTTGGCGATCTGCATGAACATTGACTAATGCCACAGGTGATCAATGAGGGTACAGTACATTTGATATCATTGTGTTTCCAGGTTTTGTTGAAGCCGCTCTAGGTGTTGATTACTGGTGATATTATGCTCTCAAAGGGGGCCTTTGTGCCATCCTGCATCAGCATTGCCAGATCTCCATAAATAGTTTTCAGTGAGAGATGGAGGGAGGGGAGAGGGAGACATTTGTGTTTGTTCTTTCAGACACAGATTTTGTTCAGTTTTTGTGGGGGATTTGTAAGTTATGAATAGGCTTCACTCACCCTGAGACATATGCAAATAACCATGCAAACACACGCACATTTTTCATCTGTTGGATTTAAAAGAGCAGGCTACGTACAGCGCCATAGTCACCACATCAAATCAACATCTAACAAATCAAATCTATTATAATTTAAATCTATTAACGTTTCAGTAGGAAGAAAAGCACACAAGACGTCACTGTATTCAGTGATTATACTATAGAGCACCAATCAGACTCGGTTTGTACAGTAAAGTGGATAAACAGGCTCAAACATCTTTCATGACATGGTGAATTTATTTTTAGATCCCTTACATCCCTTTTTTAGATTTCCCTTACACGTGAACTAAATAGTGGCAAAGAAAAATAAGCCTCCTACTTCACTCCTCACTACAGCTAAAATCACATTTTTTTCTCACACTGCAGTGTGCCAAAAATACATTTTTGTTCTGTTTACATTATGAAACTTACCTGCATAATACAATATTAAATCATAGTTAATTTTATCTTCAAAACTAGCAAGTAGGCTTTTCCGTAGGTACTCCTGACATCTAAACCCACCACCACCAATCTATGGACATATGGTGTGGCAGAGGCATCGCCAGATACTGAGTGATAATCCACAATAAGCCTAAAATGACAAAAAGATGATTATAAAGCCTACTGTTTATATTCAAGTCACTCTTTATTATTCAAAGTTTTCATGTAAAAGCCATATCAAAGATGGTAAGAGCTACAATGTTACAGAAGGGGTAAACGCAGCATAACAGCTGATTTATAAAGGAACTTTTAAGTCTTTTAGACAATTTGTTTGTTTGAACCCTCTGAATCCCTTTTTACTTCTTTGTCAATAAAGCACTTTTAGGATTTCTCCCAGGTCCCATTTGTTTTATCCATGCCTATTTCCAAAAAGTAAACACATTCCCTTCTCGTTCAGCCATGGTATGAATCTGATCAAAAGCTCAGCCAGTGCTCCCTCAAAAGGGTCACTGCCCTTCCAAAAGATCAGATTTATGTACCCTTAAATGGAGGTAATTTATTTGTGTTAAAAAAACTTGGTGGTCATTCAAATATGATTCTCACTCTGCTCCCATAGTGGCAGCCAGCAGACAAACTCAGACTTTCCTCCAAGTCTTTGTCTTCATAAATTTCTCCCATGAACTGCATAAACTACAAATTAGTAATCTCATAGCCCAATCAAAAACAATCACAAAGCTGTGAAACTTCTAATGTGTTAGGCAGTATTTACATTCTTTCAGCTTATGATTTGTGACACAAGAGAAGATCATTTTTCCTGACTGGCTTACTTGCTGTCTTACATGAAATAATATGTGTATGAAAAAGGACGTTAAAGGACATGAGACACATTTCCTGTACAAAAAAAAAAAAAAAAATCAAACATACCCCAAGAATCTAACTGACAAAATGCAAGTATACAAAGCAAGAGTTTTTTTGTGGAAGAGGTATGGTGTCAAAAGGAGTTTACATAAATATATCTGGTGCTTGGAACCTCTGTCATGTCTCTAATACCATTGACCTGTTGGCAAGCTTCACCTCCTAGTGCTAACACTTCAATGAAAACCTCATGAAGTCACGGTAAATTTGTCCCAAAGAAAAGATGTCCGTGAACAGTGCTGATCGTGCTGAGGCCCGTGACTATTGTTACCATCTGCTCACTAGTTCCTCCAGCAAAGAAGATAATTGAATCTGAAATCACTTTTCTCTCTTGGTTTCAGAGCGAGGGTTGTGTCTGTCACTGAAGTCTTCACCACAATAGTTTAGGCCCTTGTTTGTAGTCTTTATAGAGCTATTACCCCTGGTTGTCTCTTGCAACATCTGCTCCTAGCCCTCCGGATCAATATGGACCATCTAAGCACTTGCCACACTTAATTAAAACCCAATCACTGCCTTTACGAGAGGCATCAAAGGGCACTGTGCCCAAAGGGGGTCTTGCAGATAAGACTTCAATGGTGTGCTTCGCAGAGTCTTTGCACAATAGAAGATGCTAAAAATCTTTAAGCTGGTTTGGTGAAAATAGGTCAGTGTTGGCAGCTGTGGGTAATGTGTCCCAGGCCTGGCCTGTGGTCCAGCATGCTGCTCGCCATATTTAACACCCTTTGTGCCATCCTCTCGGCACTAATCTGTCTTTTCACTGAGTGTTAACATTAATTTGCAGTGATTTCTATGAGGGCACAGGCATCGTTAGGAAACCTCAAAGGGGCTACAAAATGGACAAGTTGCCAATAGTGGGCCTTTGTCCTTGGTCTGCCCCTTTCTAAATACCCATGACAGCAGCTTTGAAATGCCTGCCTGATGAGGCTCAGATGCTCTGGCTGCGGACATCACAGTGACCATACTTGTCTGGCTGTGAAAAACATCTCATGACAAAGACAAACCCAGCACAGCAAACAATACCACGGACTGAATTCCAAAACTGCCCGAGTCAGAGTCCAGCCTGCATTGCTCAGTGATGTATCATGATAATCCTTGTTGGCTCTGAAATTACAGATAAAACCTAATTTGATTTTACTTTATTTCCTCAAAGCTATCTCAACAGCGCAAGTCCCGAAGGAGAACATCAGTGAAAAGAGATAACCATATCAGAGTGCTTGGCATCTACACAAAATGGTGTTCCCATGGGAAAATTGTAGACACAACTGTGTAGCTGAAGCTTTCCAGTGGTGCTCATAATGCCATTAATTGTGTGCTGGGAGAGTTGGATAAAGGGCTAGCCACGGAGAGCCCTGGAGGAAGCCACATCTTGTAAAGCAGGTTTCTGCTGTATGTGCTGTGTTGTATGCAGTCAAGAACTGTGTCCCTCTTTCTCCAGCTCACGTCTTCTTCCATTTTATTCTGTCTTCCTCTTTTATCTTGCATTATTTAACCTTTCTCTGTGTGCATATCTCTCTCACTCTCCCCCTCGCACATGAATTGCCTCTTGCCCCCAACCATAAAACAGGAGGGGAGAATTACCGATGCAAACATTTCTGACGTCTGCAGGAGTATGGTCCTCTTTTCTCTGTCAGCCTCACTCTCACTCTATAAAAAGATAAACCCATAAACATGGAGGTGAGAGAAGGAAGAATTAGAAATGGAGAGAAAAAGAAGAAAATTAAGAGGAGGGCAGTTGTGGGTGGGTGTGGTGGGAGAGTTCCTCTCATCAAATTAAACTTCCATCACAGTCAAAGACATACCCAGATTCCAGCCAGCCAATCAGCCAATCTAAGACAAATGATTTTGTTGAGCTTTCTTGCCACACTGGGCGTGGGAACAGTACAGATTCTCATAAAAAAAGCCTGTAAGTTATTTCCCTTCCTGCTTCAAAGACCTGCACAACAAAAAGGTTTGTGTTTATGTGCTGCATTTTTGTGTTGTTGTCTTTGAGCCTGTCAGTCTCTGCTGGTTTTTACTGTGCATATGCGAGTGTAAACATTACTTGGCATCTACAGTTGTCCACTCACGTGCGACAGTAAGACAGACAAAACCTAAAAGGATGCAATCTTTCATTTTCATAGATAAATAAAACTGTTCAAGGGTCATTTAAACCAGGGGGGTCCTGTTGCATTCCACTTTTCTCGAGGCAGTATTTTGATCAAAGCAGTTTGTAGGACCTCTTTCCTCTGCTTTCCCCCACGCGCCCCCGCCCAGCCTCCCACATCCCACACTCCAACCCCCAAACCACGTCTGCCTTGCTGCTGCTAATCATTGGTGGTCTCCTGACTGCCAACAGTAATTGATTAGGGAGCAGCGGAGTACTGGCGGGTGAGGATGGAGGGGGAGTGTGTGTATGTGTGTGTGTGGGGGATCCAACCCAGAAGTTCTCAAGGTCACTGCCCTCTCCTTCCCCCTGCCGAACTCCTTTTCTCATGCTATTAGGTATCAGCCACAAGGGAAACTGCAAATATTTGGCACACTTGGTCTGACTTCCAAGAGGTTTGGTGGTAGCGAGCACAAACAGGAAGATCTGTGTAAGCAAAATGGATGCATCTGTTTAAGGGAAACTCAGTGGTGAAGGCTTTACTCATGATGTGTTGATTTATCTGTTGAATTGGGAACTCAACATCCTTGGTTGAATATGCTTATTTTTGTAGACCCCCCTCGATGCTCTAAGAATGCCACCGTGTTGTTTGGCCATGCAGGGTTGCTCAACATGCTTGACAATATAAAGAAGTTGTCACTGTTTTTCTGAAATAAAAGCAGACTGGGTGAAGCATTCACGTCTTCTGTGAACTGGGGCAGAGAAAAATCCCTCTATTTCTCTTTTTTTGTGTATGTGTGAGTGTGTGAGTGCCTGTGTGAGTTCTCTGTAAGGCCAAACAGGGTCATGCTCACCACAGACCCAGCCGCTGACTACTCTTAACTAACTGTGGACCCAGAGCCTTGATGCCTTCGGAAACATGGTTGTCACAGGAAATGTTCGACATGTTTCACAGTGCTGCAACCAAGCTAGAGGTGAGGGTGTCTTATAGAGAAACCCTCCCTGAGTTGAGGGCTAGTGTTGATGTTGGCTGCATGGAGGTCTGGGGGCTGTCCAGAACCTACCACTCTTGGGTTGTGAGACCAATAAAAACACTCTCAGAGCATGCTCAGATACTCTCAGATATATGTCTGGACATGTAGCGCTCCTAGTGCGATGACGTCTAGTGATGTAACTTCCATGAATGCAAAGAGAAAGTCAAACAAATCCAAAAGGCTACGTTAAAGACAAATAGTTGGGACAGTTTAAAATCGACATTGTCACTTGGCTAGTGGATACAAGTGGCTTTCCATGTCTAAGTCATCTCTCCCTGAAAAGGCCCCAGGCGATGGCAGCTGTGAGGCATTCATCTATGTCTGCTCTGTCACTTACATTGTCTTTCAACATTTATCATAAGGAACTCATTTTTCATAAATCTGCCAGTATGGTTGCAGATTTTCAGCTAATTTCAAACACAACCCATATAAAGGAGATGGAACATTAATCTTACATATATCTTTTCGTTCCCCTACTGCTTATGTATATTCAAACAACATGTAAAAAGGATTATGACAAAACTTGATATTCTTGCAAATACCAGATCAAGATATCATGAAAGGCGGCCTCACTGTGCTGCGAATGAAAAGCACTTGTGTGGTTTAACTTTATCCAGACTTGTGAATACCAGAGGAGGTCGTTCTAAGAAGTGGTGGGTTCTGTTTTATGTCCTGTTAGTATTGTGCACCTGCTCTCTACTGCCCCCCTTTGTTGGGCACGCAGTATTGACCAAGATTATGTCACAGACCCCTGCATTGAAAATCCCTCATATACTGTACAATGTTTTAACAAAGCATGCTTGTCTTCAACATTGCACAAGTTTGCTGTGACCTAACATTTACATATATTATAGACTTTTTTTCTCTTGAATACTTAATTCCTTAAATGGTTTGCAGCTGTTTCTAAGTGGAGGGCAAGTCTTCTTGCTAAGGCACGTCCTCCTCACCTCTCCAAGTATACTTTAGCTCTCTGTTTACTTCTTGACCTTTTACTTTTGCTGTGTCATGTTCAAATCTGAGGTAAACTGAACCCACATAGTTTCTTATTCACCACTCATTCTGAGGTTATGTTGTTAAAGAAAAGGCTTCAGATAACGTCTCTTGCAGCAGAAATCATGTGGGTCTCTGAATAACACGATTATAAAAGCTTTGCAATCTGGAATAGCTAGCTGGCATCCCTCTGAAAACACCCTGAGATGCTCTGCAACTTCATTACCTGAAAACTCAAGGTATCTAGAAAAATATAACAACTTCTCCTCATATCTGATGCCAGGATCCAGAAATTATACTCCTGCATGCCAACAAACTGTTTAGTCTAATTTGAGAATAGTTACTGTGTCTGAGGTCGACTTTTATTTGGGAGAAAATGTCAGTGTTGTTAAAATGCCAATTAAGGCAACCTTTGTGGTCAATTTTTATTCAAACATGGGGCTGAGTTTTCCATATGAATGTGAGTAATGTAATGCACTGGCACTTTTATGACGAAAGAAAGACATGTAGAATAATTATAAAAACCACAGGAAGTTAATCTGGATTACATAAAACTGTAGGCAGGTAAACTTAAAACAAAACAAATAAAAGAATGCTCTTAAACAGGGCCTCTGTTTTTCTGAGAAATAAACATTGCTGGGGGCAGAAATGGAAGAAACTGAATAGAAATTAAGTATCAGATTTAAAAAGAAAACAGTAGCAACTTCCTTTCACTACAAAGTGAGAATGCAAGGTGAGAGGTGGATACTGGAGATGAGTAATTATTCCCATCACTCTACTGTCACTTCATGAGCGTGAGAAAAAAACATGGATATCATCTTTTCATACAAGCCTTCGATGTGGGTGGTGTGGCAAAATGGTTTTACGCTGCTGCTGGAAGACTTATCTTGTAGCAGAGAACAGGACTGGGCCTGTGGAATGAAGGAAATGTCATCTGATGCCATAGGGGTTGTGTAAGCCAAGCATCCGCCAGCCCATATTCTCACCTGTTTCCAAACATGCTGTAAGTCCGACAGATGACCCACTGAGAAATTGAACACAGACTTGTTATTTTATGATCACATGCACAGGCAGTAGCACATGCACAATCATGCATGCACTTGTGTTATAATATGCACACACCCTGTATTGTTATGCAAATGTATGCCTGGTTATATTTTAGCAATTTACCTTTCTTGTTATTATCTACATTATATTTAATGCCAATATTTTATTTTTGGAGGGTTTTGCTGCTGTCATGCTGGAGCTCTTTGAAACAAGAGCTGTATCTACAATGATGTTACTTAACATATCAAAGCACACTGATGAATCCCAGCATTCATTTCAAGTGCTCACGGACCTTGTGAGCGTGAACTGGACTATTTTTTGTATTCCTCTCCTTAGCAACACATGTTGCAGATAAGTGTGTTGTGTGCAGATTCAGTGGCTTCTATCACAGGGTTGTTTTTCATCCTAGAGGTGTAGATGCTTGCTTATTTCCTCTTCAATCTGCAAGGTTTATCTAATGAAACCAAAGAATAGTCTATTTAGTAGTATAACCAGTGTATAATCAAGTGGCTGCTGCCATGGAGAGCACAAATGCAGACTCAGAGAAACTGCGGCCACGTAGGCGCCCCTGGAGAAAAACTATTTCGCGTCTTGCATGCAGGCTGTTCTGTTGCTCGTGTTTGCAAGACGAGGAGAGGGATCCTCTGCAGAAGCAGGAAAAGAAGATAAATGGGGGCGCTCAGCATCCACACATGGATCAACAGGGATCAGGTGAGAGGGAAGCTATCCAGATTACAGTGGAGGATCTGGGGATAGTTAACACCAGTTTCAGCCTGTTTGAGGAGGACCCCCTGACCCCGAGGAGCAGCATGGCTCACTCAGCCAGTGCTGCGGCTGCATGCCCTAGAGCTCTGATAAAGAAACGACTGAAACCTCTGTCTTCTCTACCTGTTGAGCCCCAATCTGAACATGCCATCACTTCTACCAGTGGGGAAGGTGATGAAGAGGAGGAGCAAGACCCATTGCTGTTTGAAAGTGGCACTGATAGCACAGCAGCTTCTGGGAGCCTACTGACACCACCAGTCATCAATTTGATTCCACCCACTCCCTCTGATGTTGTTGACGATGATCAGTTCTTTGACATTAATTCAGAGGAAAGTGTGGCACATACTTCAGGAAGTGAAGGAAGCTTTACTGTTGGTGATCAGGAGAGCTATGATGAGAAGATGGAGAATGTGGAGGCAGAGGAGTCAAAGGAGGGATTCTCTGAGAATCAGGTTGATGCTGATAAGGCAGGTACGCCTGAAAAGGGAAAAACGGATCAGCTTGGAGAAGAAAGGGAGGGTGTGCCAACCAAAGAAGAGGACAAAGAAAAACCAAAGCCCAGGTTCTTACGTAGTGCCTACCAGGTGGCTCCGCTCCCAGAGTACCCTCAGAAAAGTGAGTCCAACAATGATAACATCTCCACTGCTATTCCACTGCCATTCAGAGCTCTGATATTTTGGGAAATATGGTTGTTTGCTTTCTTATAAGAGGATAGATGAAAAGATCAATATCAATTTAATCTGTGCGCTCAGTAGCAAGATGTTTAGTTTTGCTTCGTAAGGCACAAAGTCCGGAAGTAGTTACCTCAGCTCCATCAACTCCAACAATTTTACCTCTGATAGATACTAAAAAAGAGTCAGTGTGGTTGAAGTCATTAAAAGAGCATGTGCTGTTTCCATTGCCAATTCCTGTTATGACCAAATAATACATTTTCCTAATGCTGAACATAAACCAAATTATTATGTGTTGTTTGTTGTGGACCAACAAAAAATATCGGTGAGAACATTTTTTTTGTTTTCTTCTTTTTTAAGAAACTAACTGTTAAGCTAGGCTAACAGCCTGTAACAACAGGACTTCATGCTGAAGACATTTTAACATGTCCCAGTTGGAAAAGCACAGGTGTAAATAATAAAATCAATGATGTGTGATTTACATTTAGCTGCTTCTGTTTCAGTGTCAAGGTATTGCTGGTGTATTGGGACACTTGAACACAGTGAAGCCACTGTTATTCTTATTTGTAACAACTCAAATACAATGTCTGCTGTGCAAAGGAGCAATCACATAATTGAAAGATATAAAGTTGACATACCAAAAAATGAGAAATGTCATTTGTGAAAATAGCTCTCTTGCTTTCTTTCTGTCATAGGAAGCTTCAATATTGGAATAAATCTTTTGACATTCACTGAGCACAACTTGGGTGAGTTTCCTTGAGGTGAATTTGGGTTAATAAGTGTTTGTATTTAAATCTATCTTTCTGTTTCCATTTAGGGGAAGTATAGGTGAGAGGTAAATGGCACCAGATGATGGTTCGCTTCATCCAGCTGTTGAGCTCATGTGTTACTTCTTCGTTTTGATCTCAGTTGGCCATTCAGTTGAAATTGCAGTCATTATGTGACATGGCTACAGTACCTCGAACGCCTCCTTAGGGAATTGCAGAAGTTCCCCTTTGTTGGAATCCCTTTTTAGCATTGTGTGTATATTCCCAGTGCATGGCTGGGCAGGCGGTTCCCAGGTTTTGGGTTCCTGTGACTCAGCATGCTCTCCTCCCTCAGTCGTTTCTCAAAGAGCTTACTTTCTTTTCAAACCAAGAGGGGGACAATAATACTGGAAAAGATAAGCATCGCTTTTGCCTATCCATTACATAAATGTGCTGAAAAGTTCTGACTCTAAAGCTTTAGTTCGTCATTAACCCTGTGTGTCTGGGCGTGAGTGGTTGTCAGTCTTCGTCATGCACCTGATTGCTCACTGTGTCTGTGCGCGTACAAGGATGCAATGTGTTTGTCTATGTGAACCAGTCAAGGGTGTTCTCACTCATGCTTTTACTTGTCCTGACTAAGCCAGCATGAGGCTATGTCCCAAAATGTCTTGTCCTTCTTTGTTTTGATTGGACTTTTCCTGAACGACACAGGCTGTGTGAAGTCTGGGCATGGTTGTGGTAGGGTGGGTGTACTGCTACCCTCCATTAGCATTCTCAGACGGCTCACCACCTTCTCTCATGCATGATGAAGAGGAGTCACAGTATAAGACTGGAAGTGATTTTCTCAGAATTTCAAAGACACGCTGTTATGTCTGAGGTCAGCTGAAAGAGAGTGTTCCTTGCCGTTTTCCCTTAGCTGTATGAGTGAGGATAGAGGCGATTTGCATGGACAGTATTTTGATTTTGCTTAGTGAGCCAGACATTATGATCCTCTTTAGAGTGACTCACAAGCCAGGCAGGTGATGGAGAGAGTGCCTGCTAGTTGCCCCCCTTCCCTGTACTCCACTGTCTCTCCAGGGCCCAGACAAGATTCCACTGCTGACACACATAAACCAATTACACTGTCTTATCTGATTCTGACTCCATCTAAACTCCTGTCCATGTCAAACCAGCCTTTCAGAAGAAGTCCCCTGAAATGAAAAACATGTGTTTAAGAAATTACGCTGAATTTTTTGTTGGGTAAACTATTTGAAAAGACTACTGTTTTTTTTTAAATGGTAACAGGGGTCCTGATGTTTCAATCAGTGAAGGTATAAAAGTTAAAGTGGTTACAAGTTTGGACTGTAAACATTCCAACATCTATCACAATCACATCACAGCGTTGTGTTTGCCTGAGAAAGCTGCGCCTAGCCTGGATGCCATATTCTCAGCCTCATTCGTCTTGCTTGTTATGATAGCAGAAAAAAAAGATATCTGCTTGCTGACCAAGTGACATTTGGAAAATGTAAGAATATGTGCTTTCTGTGGGAAAGAACTTGAGTTGTCAGAAAAGTATGTCATCAACCAGACAGACGTTAGTGTGTCTGACAGGTTGCTAAGCAACCCCATCTAGCTGTGTCCAGTATCAGCACCAGCTAATGCACTGCAAATGGACTTGATGACCTGTACAATAATAAAAGTCTGAGCAGGCCCGAGAGAACAGAATGACTTGAAAAGGGGAAAACAGGGACATAGTTTGTTTCCAACATAGTGAATAACTAGGGTTGGTTCATACTATAGGCATTAATTAGCATGTTGTCTCTATTTCAACGCAGATGACCTGAGCAATAAAGATGTGAGCTGCTGTGACATGCTGAAGGACGAACTTTGTCTGCATCCTTACACCAGCACGATGGACACATTTACACACCAAAGGGTATAAAGCCATGCTGTGAACCTCTTGCTCTAAAGTTTTCTCATGATCTCTTTATACTGTATATCACATGCTCTATCTACAGCCAATAGACCCATGTATGCACCTTTAATGTATTTAAAGGTATCTAAAGAGACTCACTACACATTCCTGGAGGAAATGTGCTTTATCTGATTTAGACTGTGACTGTGTATTGCTACTCACGAAGTTAAAAGAAAATACTTAATGGTGGTAAATTGATTAGACTGGGCTTAATTTTATGTCCAATGTTAACTGGAATCTATACTACATGACAGAAACCGTTAACTCGCTCCTGTAGTCTTGGGGACACACTGACCAGGAGTGCCACTTTCCATGCTTTAACCTCTACCACAGACCAACAACAGAAAGAAGAAGGGTCGCCACAGCAACGACGCATAACTGTTGGTGAGTCTGGTGTTGTTATACTATGGATGATCCTAATGATATAAATTCAAAATATGACCTTGCAACTCTGTTTTTTCTATATACCTTTCATGCAGCATCATATATACCTCAGTCTAAGGATCAGAATGGAAACTTCCCTGAGAAGGTACTGTAAACCATCAAAGCAAGGCCTTCAGGGTGGCATCAGCACACAGCCCAGAGCTGCTGCAATTACAGAATATGCTCTGTTTATATTTCCCAGCTCCCTTGATCTGTCAAAGCAATGACTCTGCAAATAGTCTCAGGATTTTAGTCTTTGTGTCCAGGATTTGCCAAGCAAGATTGCTCGTAGCCTTAGCAATCCATGTGTTAGCTACAACACAAAATGGATTGAAAAAAGAAAGTATTTTTTTAAGGCAAATTGCTCACGGCCTGCTCTTATTATCTACATGCACTATCAGCATTTTAATTTTCCTCTGGTACCCCATCAATTTCATATGAGTCATTTAAAGTATGCAATATGTATCTTAAACAACCACACCTCAGCCTAAACCCCACACTGGGACCCCAAATTATACAAAATAGCTGAAACTATGGATTATTTATGTGGTTTTGGTAAATTATGATCTAATATGGTTCTTTTTACTAAAAGTTTCTCTGTCTTACAACATAATAGTAATATCCTTAAAACAAGACAGACATCTCACCTCAATTTATCCAATCTCTCTACAGTTACCTTGTAAAGCCTCTGTTGGCAGCAGGAAACACTGTATTTTTCTTCCCAGGAACACCATAAACAGTGAATCTGTGACTAAGGCAACAATTACATAGAAACCTGTGTTTAGGTTACGCTCTAGGTAAACATGTCTTTGTCCTTTTTAAACAATTGTTTACAGTAAAACACACAAATGTGTTTATTTGTTGTAATAATTGAAACATGGATCACCAACACTAGATGAATCAGTTACACAGACGATGACAAAGTGTCTTGGAGTTTAACCATGTTCTTGTCTTGTCATGCCTAATCTTTGTGCTTTTGTTGCTTCTGTGTAGAGAATGATGATGTAATGATGCTAGACATTATACAGTTAGATCTGACCAAGCAATTTGATTGGATGAGCGGCTGATATATAGGGCAGCAGTACGGGGTCTTTTAACTATACATGTATCTCCCTGATAACTATGCTTAATTACATTAATCTTACAAATAACATTTGAGTTAAATTATGAATAGTTGTCAGAGAAAAAGCCTGGATAATTCAGTGCAGCCCTCCAGGTGTGCTCATATGACATGAGAATGCTACAAAAGTCTAGCCTCTGCAGCCCAGGATGGTAACTGCTCCAAAACAGAGCTTCTGCTATATTGCAGATTTGCTGGGAGTAAACCAGCAGATGTTGCCTAGGATGTGCAAAGAGGCAGGGATGCACACATCTTATAGCAACCGCAGCCTGAGAGTCACAGCCAAACAGAAACTTTTTGATGCAAGTCTCAACACAAGACAGATCATGGCAGAGAGCAGGCATAGGTGAGATGCTTTATAAACATACAGAGACTACAATGTGAATTGTGGTTTATAATGACTAATGAGCTATGGAACATTAAAAAACCTGTTTGTCTCGCAGGCCTAAAAAATTGCTAAAAAGTTACTGGAAACCATCCAAGAAGAGCTCAGAATGATGAGCGATGTAGTCTTTGATCAAGTTCACTTACTGGAATCACGCATTCCGCCAAAGTGACAAAGTGTCAAAAGACTCATTTCACTGGTTGCACCATTAAGACATACAGATACAGTAAATGAACATAAAGTAGTTTGCCTATAGTAACATCACATGTATGTTTATGTGTTGCTTGGCAACAGTCCAGCCACGGAACTATCTGTGTTAGTGGAGCCAAACAAAATTATTAAATAAATAAATTATGATCTCTTGTGGGGGGTTATTGTTGTTACTAATAAATGGTGCATGTAAAATATCAAAGCAGTCAAGGTTGTTTTGTCACACTGAATATCAACACAGCTGTGATCATCTTTGGCATTCTGCTTTTGGCCTCATACCTATAACCAAATCATAGCAGTAATATTTAGTACAACAGCATGACATAGAGTGTGATATTGCTTAATTATTAATAGATTGTTTCATTTTGTTTATAAGCAGTGGATAAAACTTATTCTCCCCAGGACGTGGACAAGCAAGGAGCCAAATCTCTCAGGGAGCTGAACACAGATGAAGTCTGCCAGTGGTTTACCAGTATTGGACTGCAGAAATGTCTTCCTTTCATCAGAGGTGAAACATGTTCAGTCTGCTTCTGGCCCTGCGGCTGTATAATCAAGTCAGTCACTGCCAATTTGTTTTTATCGTAACTGCAGATTATATTCATGAACATTAATAAATTAAAAGAAAAAGCAAATGAGGATATGACTATCAAAATTGATATCAATACTTAATAAATCATGTTGGCAAAATAGCAGAATATGAATATATTTGTTATAACATGGTAGTTTTTGCACGTTAATTTTTATCTTGTAACGATGTATGCCCTTTGCAATCTTCTTTTTTGTCAAGCCATCTGGTGAAATGACAAATAAAGATTGTCATCTTTATTTTCTTGGGAACTTTGTTGTTCCATGTCCCATCAGGGATGCTTTGTGTTATACCTAATGTTATACCAGATGTTACATATAAGCCTTTATTCAGTTCACAAGCATATTTACTGTTTTGATCCCCCGAATATGAAATGACACAAGGAAATGATAGTCTGCAATCAAAAATAAATTCTCTCATAATTTCTGAGATGTCTAAATTGGATGATAAAACTACCTCATGACTGTACAAACAAACTAAGATCATCTTGTAAAGCGGCATTTAGAATTTAAAACTAATTTTTAACAGCTACATTTGTTCTAATTTTCATAAAGATGTCACTTGTTTATTACTACAAGTTGGATTTCCACATTTTATTTAAGCTTCTCCATATTTTATGTGATTCATATATGATTAATATATAAACATATATATAAGCATATGTCAACATAATCACAATAAGCATCAGCTTTCCAACAGATTTTTGTACTTTTAGTCTAAACTGAGGTCAGCTCATGTCTGATTTCTTTATATGGTCACCTGCTCCACACAGCACGCAAGTTCACTGTTCCACTCAGTTAACATTATGGCATTTTTCCATTATTTTTGGGGTAGTTATGCCGAGCCAGAACTCAAGTCTTGCTGTGAGTGTTTTTCCACTACACAGTCAAATTAGTTGTTTACTTGTTGGAGGTGTGCTGGTTGTCTGCAGCTCTTAATCAGACATCATCATCATTGTGGTTGTTTCTGCTTGTGCTATCCCTCTCTGCAATATTTCAAACTGATCTACTGAAAAACGTGCTCTAAATATCTCCATATGTTGAGTTAACTGGGTTTCAGCAGCACTATTCATTTTGTGAGCAACACATTTAACATCCTGTTACTTCATCACGATAAATGTTTCAGTAAAGCAAGAAATGTTAGGTTTGCCTTAGACAGGCCTTAAAGAGGCACTAGTAAAACGTCCTGTTACAGAAAGAGGCTGAACTAAGGGTCTTCATAAAAGGCCAAAATAAAAAAGTAGTTTTATTAAATTGTCAATCATGTATATATACTCTAGTGGAGTCCAAAAATAAAATGAAAAGTGAGCATAATAGGTCCCATTTAGCAAAAAACAAAAGAGATAGCAGTTGTTCAATTCTTTTTCAAATGTTATATGGTGGAATATAAAATATTAATTGCAGTACATCACCTGGATTTGTTGCAGAATGTGTATTACTAAATGTTTCTCTTGCAGAAGCAAAACTATGTGGAGCAGCCTTAGCTTCAGTAGATGCGAGCACTCTGGATATCCTTCATATTGTCACAATGGAAGACAGGGAGCAGCTTCTGTCAGCCATTTATAATGAGCTGCACCCTCCTAATGCTATCACCCAGAGACTCGACTCTCTACTTGGTACATTTTTACCTTTAGAACATGACAAATAAAGATTTGATTTGGCAGTTTGTATGTCAGGTACACTGATGTTTCTTGTTTTCTACAGAATCTGTGGGGCCTAATAATGTTGAGACATTCGCTGCAGCATTAGTGTCAATGAGTAAGTCAAAGTCCTCTCCTCATGTGAGCTGCCTAAGCATGAATCGGCGTTCCTTCAAGCTAAGGTACAGTCTGCTGTTTTATAAAATTACTGAACACCTCAAAGTCTGTTGGAAACAGAAGAAATAACAAAAGCAACATTTTTTATATATCTTTTTTTTCCATGGAAGAAATAACAGCCAAAACTACATGGCACAGAGGAACTCTCAGCTGATAGAGATCACTATCAATGGTGAGTAATTGAATAGATTGAGAGGTCAACCATATACATGGTATAACGTCAAGGGGAGTAGAATCACAAATGTGTGTTAACATGATTTAGTGTTCAGCCTGTTTGGCAGTGTATAGCTGTCATATCTATAATCCATGGTTACATGATTATAAAACAGCTCTCTGTATTACATCTGAAAGCAGTATCACGTTGTGTTACAGCATCAGAACGGATAGTTCATCTCAGAACCCCAAAGGAAACAACAGTGGGAAAAATCATGGATTCATGTATGAAAACACTGGGAATGACGGAAGATAGAAGCCTATATACTCTAAAAAACAAACCAGGTGCACAATACAGTATTACAAACATACTACATAACTTACTCTCTTATATAAATACAAAGACTTACTGTATACATATATTGTACATACTCTACGGTTTGATTTCAAGGTTCATCTGAGGAGCTCTCTCCAGATCAGCAGATTGGGACTCTGTTGATGTCACCATCAGGGAACAGACAACTAGAACTGCACTTATGTAAAATGGTAACACTGATAATTTTGTCAACATTTATATGGCAGCTACCAAGCCCTTTACCAAAGATGCCTCCTCAATGTTTATGCAATATAGGACAAACCCCTGAGTCCTGCTTCCGAAAGCAGCCTGGAAGTCAACAGCTCTAATGAGAACAGCAACACCAACAAAAATGTCCAGTCAGCTAAAGAGGAGAGGATCAGGGAGTTAAACCAACAGGTGGACTCATTACAAAATGTCATCCTTCAGGTCATTATCTCTATTAACTACATTTCTGAAAATATAACAGATTAAACTTTGTTCTACAACTGATAAATTGTGCATAATAGTGAAGAACATAATGGAGTATAATCAGAATCACCACTGACAATTGACTTCTTTTGATCCCAAGGTCCAGGAGCTCCACCATGGCCTGGTGGCATTCTGCTCAGAGATAAAAAACATGGATGGAGATGTAAATATAGACAAGCTCAGCTCAGCTGAGCTGAAACAGAAGCTAGAGTTGGTCAAAAGGCGACTGAACGACAAGAGACAGACCCTGCAGACCGTCAGAGACAATATTAACAATGTAACTGCTCACAAGAACAAGTAAGTGGATTGTCTTTGGCAATTTCAGTCATAGTTTATTTAAACTACATAAAATGCAGTAAGATTAAAGACTCCAAAAAGAGTACTGTATGTCTAATGCCCAGTTATTTGTGTCAGTTAATCAGAGTTTGACTGCAATCTGCCCAATAAACTTTATATGATGGACCAGCAGACCTAAAAAGTAGTCAGGTTAAAGAATACCAGATAATAAAGTCTTAAGAGACTTATAGGGTACACAATTTTGAAGTAATCTTATCTCCAAATCTCAACTATGTCTAGCTAGATGGATATGTTATTTGACAGAGATATATTAATTGCACTTTAAGCTGCAAAGTTTACAATTACGAAGCACTGCTACCCCATGGAAAATAAACCATCTCCTATGTTTCTTTATCTCTGCCATGGTATATTTAAAATTTTTTAGATGTCACTACAAACCTCAGAAGTATGTGTTGTATGTTTTTGTGATTTTACATTGTGGCCTAATTTGTTATATTAGTACATAATGTTGTCTTTCCATCCAGACAGTTGGATGTTCGCCTTTTGGAAAAGATGAAGTTGAACTGCCAAGTGTTTAAAGAGGAAATTTCCATTGTACATCTGAACCGACAGGTGGCTCACTTCCAAAATGCTCTACAAGAAAATTATATTAAGGTACTATTGCTCAAGTAATTAGTACCTTTCATGGATTAGCACTACTGTGAAAGTTAAAGTTTGGAGTTCATTCAGTCAGATTTAATTGACAGCATGTGAAATACAATAACATTCATATGTGGGAGAATCGCATAGTCTGAATCAGAGAATGTTTTTGTTGCTTAAAATAAACAACGACCAACTGATATTCATACAAATCCATAACAATAATAGTTTCTGGGAGAGGGATTTGTGGCACAGGGTACAAAAACCAAACTTTTGCTTAAAAAAGAACAGAGTCAAATTTGGTATTTTGGGAACAATAATGTTGTGGTGAATGCTGTGTACTCTCTGTTTTTGGTCTTTTGGTTAGAATATTTTTTACAATATACTCAGTAAATCCATATATGTGCCATTTAATTTCATTTGCTAGTAATAGATTAGGTCTGAGACTATAAAAGGTATTAACAGCTTCCTGATATAGCAGTGTCATTACCTGACACTATGGTGTCCACCATCTTTGATCTTCTCATCAATGTTCACCTGAGTGACAGCACAATGCTTCATTTGATCCACTCTTGTTTCACTAAGCTGTGCATTTAGTCCCATTTTCTGAGTGGGCATACAGGGCAGAAGTCTTTTGGATGAACACACACTTTTTCTGAGAAAATTAAGTTTAGCGCTGACATTCGAGAGCCTGTGACCATACCAACAAAGGAATGTGTCTGACAAAAGCCACTGGGAGAGTGCAATGGAGAAGTGGGCCAGCATGTGTAAAACTATCTCCATCTATCCCCGGAGGAGCCCACTTCTTTTTTAATGTGGGTCTTTTATCCCATTGGAGAAGCCCTAACGAGGTGCCATGAAAGGACACACGCGGCTTTGGCTTTGAAAGGTGCCCCGTGTCACGTTGCCGCCCCGGGGCCACGCTTTTTTAGGTGCTGAGTTTGTGGGAAAAGCAGCAGCGCTAATGTTTATCATATGACCTAATCAGAGTTAACACACAGGTCAGAGCTGAGGAGCAGCCTGGGAACTGATGGAGCCGCTGCTCTAATAAGGAGCAGACCGCCCCGTGTTTGGTCTTGTAGGCTGCCCTGCATTACAGACAATAAGGAAATATTTCATCATCGGCAGTCTAATCTCCAGGATCTATTGCAACTGGAGAGCATCAATAAAGCAGCCGAGAGGGAAGGACAAAGAGAAACAGAAGGAGAGAGTGAAGGGAGGATAGGAAGGAAAACAAATGGCGGAAATGATTTTAAATAAGCAGTTTAGCTTGGACAACTCAAAAAACTTCAGACAGACTATTAAAGAGGGGAAATTGGGAGCATTACTGTTTCCCGCGCTCTTTAGTCTCACATGGCCTTTCAGGATGGATTGAGTTTTAAGAAAAATCTGCCACCTCTTTTCCCTGGCATACCTCTCAATTGAAAAAAAGGGTTAGTTTGTCTTTAGTTTTTATATAGAAAAACCCATATTACAAGTTGCGGTTGCTCAAAGTGGTCAGATTGTTTCCCATTACTCTGTCCTCTGTTTTCTACCCCAAAGGTTGATCGTGCTAAAGATTTCTGCTGTTGGAGCAGCCAAGGCATTCACATTCAGAGTGACAGGACTGAATTTAGAACTACTAAGACCCATCATTATAAGTGATATGCAATCCCTTCCACTTATCATTTACAGTAGTATATTGTCTGGCCTGTCAGAAAATAACTTCTCACACGGGGTGAAACTGGGTCCTATCACAGTTTATGTTGTAGCTTCCAATGATAGAGGCAAATTATTCTCTGCATGAAATTTGTAAGTGGATGAATGAAATGAGTTACAATTTCTCTTCTGTGCCACCTTTGTGATCTTAAATGGTCGTGTTTTATTTGTTGTGTCTGGACTGTATTCGGGGTGTGTGGAATGATCTGTGTCTGTTCTAGTTAGGTTAGAATTTGATCAAATCCTGTGGATAAACAAGAAGAATATGAAGAGAAAATTCCTTAGTCTCTTGGCGTGTGTCCAACATTGAGGGAAACTAAAAGGGAAAATGATGCGTATTAGAGTGTGCTTCTCAAGGGGCTTCGACTACGTTTCCGTGGATATATCCTGTCTGGCTCAGTTGTCTGAGGAGAGAGAAGCCTTAGCTTTGACCCCTGACCCTGGCAAGGCGACATCTATTGCTGCAAGGCATTCACACGCCATACAGGGGGTGGAGGGAGTATGCCAAGAGGTTGGATAAGGGAACACTGGAATTCAGTGGTCAGACTCACAAGTTATTTCTGATCCCTGCAAGCTACTTGTGGTGTGATCTCTTCCACAGCTAATCGTTGCATCTTGGTGGTCTCATGACTTTGACGCACCCTCAGTCTTATCATTTGGAGACGTCCATTGAGTGGGATTGAAAATCTTAAAACCTTCATTCTGAGGAATAAAGTTACATATTCATCTTAAGAAAATGTATCTTATTAATTAATTTTATATTGAGAGGTACAACTTTGGTTGTGATACAAATGATAAGAGATTGAACTTATGTGCATTATGGTTCACCTTTTTATTTTCTTTCTTTCTTTAGATGAGAGGATCAATCCCATTCAGTCAGTAAAAAAAGCCAGGAGATGGTTAGCTTAGCTTAGCATAAAGACTTGAATCAGGGGAAAGAACTAGTCTAGCGGTAGCAAAGTAAAAATAATCTGCCTGTACCAACATTTCTAAAGCTCACTTATTTATATGTTATATCTTTCACATTATATCAACAAGTAGAAGTTTTATGGGTATTATGTGTTGGGGCCAGGCTAGCTGTCTTTTTGTGTCACATGTATGTATAGCATTAATCTAAAACCTGTGTATGGGGAACATCTCAAACCCTAAAACATGTTTGTATGTGTTCTTGCTAAATATGTGGTTTCTTTATTCAGGAGAAAGCTAAGAAAAAGAGTGTGGCCATCAGTAATTTGAGCCAGCTGGTGTCGCCACAGTCTCCGGCCATGCTGTTGGTTGTTCAGGAGAGCCAGGGACCTGATGGCTGCTACGGTTTTACATGTCTCTACAAAGAAGGCAGTGGCCTGGTGGTGGTCAAGGTGGACAACTCGCACCTATGCTTAGATGACAGGTAACACATACTAAAGAAAAATTTGCCAGGATTAATGACACATATTTGGTTGATGTTAACAGAAGCTACCTATTTAGCCAGAGTTATATTTAGAATCTCACTCATCACACCCATTTCTTTCATCACTCTATTTTTCTATGCTTGGTAGCTATGGAAACCCATTAGATGTTGGCCTCAAAACAAGAAAACATTGTAATGTAATATCTTGGATGCAGAAGAGAGTGAAAAGGATCAGATAAAAGAATTTTTAATATAACTAAGCAATTACTGCATTAAAATAAGCACATACTTAGATCCAAAGCAGTCTCAAATTCATGAACACTCCCTGAACATATGCAAACACACACACACACACACACACACACACACACACACACACACACACACACACACACACACACACACACACATACAACCACACACACCAGTTGACATCCCCCTTTGAGACTGTACAGCCAAAAAAAGAGAAGTCTGCATGACAGTGCAGAGACAGAACCGCAGAAGCCGAGAAGCCTTTGAGCCTCACCGTGTGTGCTCGCTGATCACAGCATCTGTGCCAATGCTCTTTACACAGCCAATGAAAAAATACAAGGGGCTGCTATTTCCCTGTCAGTTTTATCCGGGTAGCTATAAATAAAAACTAATGAAGGGGATTTTTTCATGAGCTCTGTGCTAAGGTGATGTTTTTAATATTTCACGTCAAATGATTTATGAAGTATTTGATAATATTTGTTGCTTGTTATTTTGACATTTTCAAGGAATTGAGGCAGAATGTCTCCATTAGGAGTCTTAAGTACATTACATTTTGTATTTTTATCAAAGATAAACTGAATTTTCTTTTTGTTGATTTATAAATTAGAATTAATCACATTATAAAAGGAATTTGTCTCTTTGTTCCTCTCCCCCATAGGCTGGTGGAGGTTAATGGCATACCAGTGGTCAACTCTACAGAAGAAGAGCTAAATGACCTCCTGCTCCAGGGACCAAGCGCTCAGATTGTTGTCCTGCGCCAGCCCCCACTCACCCTCACCTCCCAGCAGCACCCTCTGCTCCTGCAACAAATGGTTAACTCTGATCCCCAGCAAACAATATGCTCAGAGAGGGATGTGGTTGCCTTGGAAACCCCATCATACCGGAAAGTAATGGCCATCTGAAGATAAGGGGCAGAGAAACAGAGACAGAAAAAAAGAGACAAATACAAAGGCTGAGCAAAAACAGCACTGATGAAAATAATCCAAAGTGTTTTTATTTTATTAGACTGATGTCCATCTGTAGAATGGTCCTTAATGTGAAATGCCATGTCATCTTTTGTTAGTGATTTACCCCCATAATTGGACATTGTTATTTTATTGATAAAACATTCTTAGGTTGTTGTCAAACTCCTTCAGTATTGGAGTATTAAGTGGTTTTTTTTTTGTTTTTATTTAACTTTTTCCTTACTTCCACTGAAAAAGTTCACCATATGTATATAACTTTGTTCTTGATAGACAGTATAATATATATGTGCAGTACACTGCCTGAGAAAACATATTTCCAGGAAACACAAAGAATACAAAGCCTACATTCACTGTTTTCCCATTTGGATCTCTCCTGGTTTTACATCATATTTGTGGCATGAGGGGAAGCTGGAAAGTACAAATAAAGAAACACAAAGGCAGATAGAGCATTTGCTCCACAGGATATGTGATAAGCATTGCTTTTTTTAAGCATCCAGCAGAGTAAATCCTGAGGGTATGACAATGCAAGCCTGATGAGGATTCTGCATGGTTCACCTTTTCAAAGCAGAGATAGAACTGGGTGGAAAATATGTGATGTAGTTTCAAGACACGTGGAAGCTTTGTATTCTCTTTGCAAGTTTTCTCTTTGCAGATTAGACATAAAGATGATCTGGACCAGGAGATGTCTTTAAAAAATGGGTTGTGTCTCTACTGTATGTTGCAATGTAATCCACTATGCTGTAGGAATAAACCCTTGGGCCCGGAAATGCCTCATTTCTCAGCCTTGTTCTCCTTCGTTAAGTGGCAGTGGATCATGCAAGTCTGACAGAGAGACAGCGCAAACACTACCAAACCCTGACCCAAGCCCCTGGGGTCCAAAGAGCCTGAGAGACAAAGTGATGAAACTGGTTTTGCTTGTCAGTTGATGAGAAAGGCCACAGCTCAGTCACCAATACATATGCATGTCAATGATTTTGCAATCAAAGACAAATGAGCTATATTTTCTACGCTATGTGTGCATGTATGTATGTCTTTTGTGGATCTCAAGAACTGTTGATCTAATCTACGTCAAACTTGGTGGGTGCATAGCTAGTGATCCAAGGAATTGCAGTACTGAACTTAATGAAATTTGGACATGCAACATGATCAATATTAATAAACAAGCAATCACTGAGCTACTTCGCTCTGCAGTAGTGGGCCAGGGGTTCTGGGCTTTGTGACTGCACCTCATGATCAGAACTATAGAACCCTGTCATGAGACAGAGGAGGGGAGGACACCTCTCTTCATTTGGTAACATTAAAATTTATTTGTTGCAAGCTTCCCGGATCATTTTTTTTAAAAAAAAGAGGGAGAATGAGAGAGAGAGAGAAAAAGCAAGTTGACAGCACAAGCAAAAGACAGAAAAGAGAGAGTAGTAGAAATGTTTCTATGAGAAAGAGAACACCTGTGAAGGCCAGAATTTTCTAATTGTTTCACAGTTAAATTCATTCTAAAGCACAAATAAATAACACCCATCAAACACTCAACATACGATTTACTAAGGTGATAGCTGCTCTTAGTAGAGAAAGAAAGAGAGAGACTACTACTTTGACTACATTCAGTGAAATGAGGAACATCATTTACTTTTGCAAGTTGTAGCCGCAACTTTAGTTTTCTCTTAAACAGAAAGTCTGCGAATAAGATAAAAGACTGATGAATTTGTGGCCTGCAGCCTTTTCATGTCACATGACATGCTTTAAAAAATGAAAAGTAGTAGTAGTTAATCAAAAATGGACAGACTCAGGGTACTTCCCACAGGCAGTGCAAAACCAGCAAATCTCATATAAGCACAAATCTTTAGAGAAAATATACCCACTCAAATTATTCAAATTGAAGCCAAACAAAATAGATGATCTAAGAGTCCAACATGATTGATCCTCCTCATTTTAAGATGGACATTTTCTCAAAAGCTTTCTGTTAGTTTCTTTCATGTTGTTGGTACTCATTCACACCTCACATCAACAGTATTCATTTTATATATGTAAAGCAGCAAACCGAAGGCAAAGCAATTGCTAGGTTCTAAATAAGGACGTTTTGAACGGGCACTGCTCTAGCATAATCCAATGATGAGAGAGATGGCATTTGCTGATTGCCAAACAGACCCACAAGGAGGGAGGAGTATGAATCTGGCAAGCTGGAGATTTGAGAGACTTAGTCACAGACATGGGAAATTGAAGTCGACCATGCCACAGCATGTTCATTTACCCTCTGACACAGATGAACCATAATGACATACCTCTGGAAACGTAACAATACGGTGAGAAGTTATCCAAACCCACAAAACAATGCAATAGCAGGGTGTAGACATGTGGACTGGGGGAGATAGAGTGGACAGACAAAGTTAAGAGGAGAAACTGACAATGATGATGATGCTCATTGTCAAAATAACCATGCAGCAGTGACTGAGGTCAATCTGGTCTATTCTTTCATTCAGCACAGAGAGAAATTCATAGCTCTGTAAAGGAAAGCCACACAGAGACAGAAAGCAAAGGAGAGAATGTGTCATGGCTGCCTTTATGGAAATAAATTAACACTGGAGAAAATGAGACAAAATCCTATAAACACTGCTGCTGGCAAGAGTAGAAAGACACCGTGGGATTCCCAGTGACCAACACACCCAAGAACACACGCTCTCAGGCTTTGATACTCAAGCTATAAACCACTGAGAGTTGTCAATCTAAAAAGCAGAAGAAATCCATCGGGGTGAGTAATTGAAGTGACACCATGAAGACTTCAAAACTTTTTCAGGATGCTGTCAAGCCAGGAGGATGAACCACAGGACCTATGACTGTACTATATGTTAGTCAGGAACATCTGCAGCACGTTTGAACTGTACAGTGGCCTCCTCCTATACAGCCAAGGCGCCTCAGGTTGACCCAGGCTGTACCTGACACATAGTGGCACAAAACAACCTTAACTGCATCTGGTTTGCCTTAGCAGCCTCAGTAAGACTACATCCAGCATTCACTGATAAGCTCTGAGGAGAGCCCGGTGTGGGTGGATTTCTCTCTTTCGCCCAGTGAGCCCCCGCTTCTCACTCCTCAATCCCCCTCCCTCCCACCTCCTTCAACTCTCTAACCACCCCATGACATTTAAGGGTGCCTGGCATCTGTTTGAAGTGGGAGAGGGGGCATTAGCTCTGGTTTCCTGCCCAAATCCCACACAAGCCAATAAAATGCATGCAGGTCTGAAGAGAACCAAAGGAATTCCTGTCCACTAAATGTTAAAGGTGGAGTTCGGGACTTTTACATATAACTGGATGTACGTTACATGCAAGCTCTTGCCAAATGAGTTCACACAATGCCGATTAAGCCTATGATTGCCACATTATCAATGACGGATGAATCCCTTTGTATTTCACAATATGCAAACTTTTAATATGTGGTGTCTATGGCAACTTTCCCACGCTGGTGCACTGGTAATTATGCACAACAACCAGCAATGGTAGATTTGCCATAGCTGAAGGGTGCTCATAGATCATCTAACTTGTGGTTTAGCCCTCTGCTAACTTAACTATTTGCTCTCACTGCCACAAGGTGGACACCAACATTTCACTCAGCAGGTTTAAATAAACACGATTGCCATTAACCCTTAAATATAAGTATGTATGTACTGTACTACTGCTTGCTGTAGAAGCATGTGTTCTTCTTGTTTTTATTGTGTATGTGATCCTTCTGCTCCATGTGATCCCAAATTACATTAAATGATTTATGATATGTTAATTAGAGGGTAATCATTGTTTATATATGTATATTGTCTCACATTTGAATCTTCATGTAGGTTTTGTGCTGTGTAGGATTATGTAGTTGATACTGCCCTACAACGTCGAGTCTCTTACATTTCAGTAATCACTCAGCAGCACCGGGGGCTCGGAAGTTCAGAGTTAAATCCCAGGGGCTTCTGATTTCATTTTGCCGGGGTGGAAATGGGACTTCTGCCTTTTCCTGTGGCAAATCTCACACTAAGTAGCAGCACTAGGCACTTGAGAAAGTCCCTGGAGATATTTATGTGTTGACCCACTCTTAGTCAACAGTGCTGTGTTATTTGACCTTTGTCCCTGGGATATTTTCAATGCATACACTGCCAGTCCAGAGAAGCTTAGGAAGTACTGCCATCTACTGGTAGTGCCATAAACTTCACACCAATGTCAAAATTGGTGTACAAATGAGAATGCCTCTTGGGGTTGATTATGAAATGATTCTGATTAGATCCTATTATTCATACAGGGCAGACTGTGCGTAACAATTATCTACCATGTCTGGATGAATACCCAGATGAATTCACATGCTCCACACTGTAATCAGTGATGTAACCCTCTGGTGGATTTATCTGATTAGTGTGCAAAACACATGCACACCTTTTTGGTCCAGGTGCTCAGTCCAAACTGTAATTGTAATTTCTAATACCCAAGGACTCAACCCTGTTGAACATAGAATCTCTATTTTATTACAAAATTATACATTTTTTCCTCTTCACTGGTTAGGTTGATTTTCGACATCTATACAAAATGCAGTTATCAAAAAATTAATCAAACATTCATACCGTACTTATATTTAATTACCTTAATTAAAGTCATTGAAAGTGGTTTAAGTAAATACAAATTATTACTAAAAATGAATATATCTTTGTTTAAAACCTCAAATTGTATAATAAAATACCTTTCAAGCCAACAACACAGGACTGTATTTGCTGTATGTCACTATAAAACATTTTTATACATTAATTGTGTAATAAATTCAGTTGTAATAAATCAGCATCAATATATTCTAATGAGATTATTGCAATCCTGTTATTAATGTAATTACATTCATTTAGCTGATATGTGAGCCAGACTTTTTCCATTCAGCAGGTTATTCATTAGGTCACACAATCAGATCAGGAATAAAATGGGGGGGGGGGGGGGGGGGGC
>JANJYP010095204.1:0-13612 GCA_024605115.1 Rastrelliger brachysoma | reverse complement strand
AGTATTCTTTAATCTCATTTTCCATCTCATCCTCATTCTTTTTTTTATCTTCATTCTTTTCTTTTATATTAGATTTTTTTTTTACCTGTCTTGTTTTTTCAGTCTCATTCATCTATCCTATGTATATTCTTTCATCTCATCTAATTTAATTCAATCTCATTTCTCTATCTCATTTATTTCATTTGATTTGTCTTCATCTCATTTCTTGCATCTCTCTCTCTCTTCTCTTTCAGCACATTTTTCTCATTTCTGTTATTTAATTTCGTCAGTCTGATCTAATTTCTCTAATCAGATTTCTCTCTGATCTTATTCCTTTAATATAATTCTTCTTATTGCATTTCCTGTATCACATTCATCTTTCCATGTCTTCTGTCATCATATTTCTCTGTCATTGCAGCTTTTTTCTCATTTTTCTCATTATCTTATTCTCATTTCATGTAATTTCCTTAGTCTCATTTCTTCATCATTACCGTATTTCCTTTCTTTTTCAATCTTCCAATGCCATTTCTAGGATGTCATTTCCCTGTCTCATCTCTTTCATCTCATCTTTTCCATCTAAATTCACTCATTTTTTGTCTCATTTCTAAAATCTCATTACTCTCTCATCTAATTTCTTCAATCTAATTTCTCAATGCCGTCCCTCATCCCTTATCTTGTTCCTCTACCTTATATCAGCAGTCCCTCTGATCTCTCTCATCCCATTCGTCTTTCTCATCTTATGTCATCTCATCTATCTTTTTTTTAATCACTTCTCGTCTAATCCACTCAGAAAAACATGACTATTGAGCTAAACGTGAAGTTTTTCTTATTTGTCCATTTTTGAGTTGCAAGATTTTCACGAGGCGCTGCGATAGTCTGTGGAAAGGCAGGATGGAAAGTGGAGAATGATAAGGAGGATAACAGAGGTCAGTGAGAATGATAAAGGAAGTTCGATGCCATCCTGACGCCTGTGCTGACGGTACTATCTGTCAAACGTACCTATCACCCAGCTCGCCTGCAGCCACCTCACTCATTCAGTCATCACTACGGCCTGATGGATAGACTCGGTGTGTGCATGTGTCAAGACTGAGCCAACACCAGAGTGACTGTGTGATATGCAGGGTGAGACAAGGGACAGAATGCTTCCAGCGGGTTTTGTCATTAGATAATTGTGCGTATGTTGTTGGCACAGCACAACACACATATGCTTCAGGGCAACGTTGGCTATCATTCCCCGGCTCCTTTGTTCTCACTCTCCCTGTCCGTCATGCTGAAAAGTCATTGTCCTTTACTCTGATTCCCTTTCCTTTCCCCTTTTTTGTTTCCCTTCGCATCATCTCTTTCCTTTACTTTCTTTTTGTCTTCCTCCATGTCCTTTCCTTTCCCTTCTGACTTTTCTTTTTCTTGAACCTTCTAACTCTTACTTGTCCCTTTCATGTTTGGCGAATTCAATTAAAAAAAAAAGGATGTCGGATTTTTTCCTGTGATGAAGCTCCATACACAAGCTTCTCTGCTTGCGATTAAACTCGTGTCTGACTGCGGCTTTTTGAAATCCGTCTCCCCTGAGGTTGGGAAAATGACAAAAACAAATATTAGGAGAAAAGATTTGGGTCATTCGGTTGTCACAAAAGAACTTCCTCGCTGCATTTGTTTGCTGAGAAATTCTACTCTCTGCTTCAAATATCTTATCTGACCACCTCCAGCCAGTCGTCCTCTCAGGTGCTACAAGTTCTGTGGTGGATTTTTTCATTTAAAATTTATCCAATAGGTTTACAAAACCTGAGTGTCGCCACTGTTTATTTGAATCCCACTGAGACCACAAGATGAAATTGTTCTGACTCATTAATGTTCTTTCTGATTCTATTTGACTCATCCCTCCCTACTCTTACTTTTATCAAAATACACTGTTTTTAATTCTCCTCTTTCCTCACAGCTTCTCTCTCTCCCTCTCTCTCAATTTCAGTTTCTAGCCCTACCTCCTTAAAAGTGATCTATACCACCAAAGGGGTAATTTGCTTTAGCTCAAATCCTAGATGAAAGCCATTTTTCACCCAACAGAGTCAGGACGGCTACATATTCAAGTGCTAAGAGCAATATATCTCACAGAATGGAGGTCGGAATGGGAGGAATAGTAAAGACCAAATGGGGGGGAAGGGTTCAGAAAAACACACGGTTCAAAAATGTACTTCATAGTTTTGGTTTTCCTTCCTAACATCAAACAAAATAGATGCCATTGTTTTGTGTTTTTCTGGTGATGAGAGCGTGTTAATTAACCAAGGAATGCCTTTGCGATCCATGCAGAGCAAATAATGAGGAAAGAGAAACACTTATCTATGCATTATTCATTAGGGGAACCATTTTATTCAAAGTCCAGTTAATGTAGTATTGGTATGGTGTTTTGCTCCCTAAGCCAGTCAGAGATAGGCTTTATGTTACTTTGGTGAAAAAGGCACAGTAGGTCTTCTGTCTACATATTGGCTTTCATTTCACACTTCACTTTGGTAATGTATGTCACAGTAAGGTCCAACTCATCCCGCAGCCTAGGGAGCGGCTGCTTTACTGCTGTGGCGAGAAAGAGTTATTATAGCCTCTTCTCTTCCTGCACCAGTATTGGCACTCTAGAGTGATGTTGGGCCAAATGACTTTACATATTTAATGTATTGCCACAGGCTGAAAGGCAACAGGCATCCACTCTTCACATTGTGCACTACTTGTCCCTTATGTCTCCTAACAGCAGACCTAAATGATGCTGCTGGAGGGATTCTCTGCTCTGCTCTGGGCTTGTCCACATGCCATTTTAAAGACTGTGCTGTGGTTTCAGGTTTGAAAAGAACATTAGCAGATGTGCATATTCTCCGAGTGAGTCAAATCAAAGTGTTTTGCTCCTCACGGAGAGTCATGGCTGAGCTTTAAGGCATGTGCTGCTCGTTTTGCTTTTGTGTTCACTGAAAAATAACGGTAAACTGCCTGTGAGATTTTCACACCGCAACTTGATTAAATCAAATGTTGTTTGGCTCATTTTGTCTTCAGAGCACGGGCCAGACTTTGGTGTGCACTGTTTTACTTGAAGACATGCAATGTTGGCATATGAAGAGCATCCTAAATAGAGAGAGGAGGTTGAGGTTGAGGTAGGAATGTTATTAGTTTCTGGTTTTCTTATCTTTGTACAGAAGGCTGAATATTACATTGCTATCTCTCTGAAGATTGTGTGTGTGTGTGTGTGTGTGTGTGTGTGTGTGTGTGTGTGTGTGTGTGTGTGTGTGTGTGTGTGTGTGTGTGTGTCTGCTGCTTGTGTGTGCACTTATGACTCCATGCACAGGGTAATTCAGCGTTACTCATCAGACCAGTGGTCCTTGACATTCTGACATCTGACACATACACACACCCACATACAGTCATAAACACTCATGTTTGTATGTCTGTACTTACTACACTGCATTTCCTAACCAGCATTACCCTTTAAACCAAGGGAGATATTTACCAAGCCTCCTAAAAATGACAGTCTTCATGTGGTCGTGTTTTTTCAGTTACTGGTGAGATTTGAAATACAATCCAGTAAAAAGTCAAGTTTGAGTAATCGAGCTAGAAATTTTAAAAGTTTATCATACACTAAGACTTGGCACGGTGTTTATCATACTCCAACATCATTGGAAAAATATCTTGATGACATCTGTTTTATTGAGGTAAGCAGTAGAAATACACAGATCAAATTACAAAGTAATCTATAAGGAATGTGCATGTATGTGATTGGCCAACACAAAATTGTCTGATGACATTTTGCATTGTAACAAAAGCTGAGCCTGGTTCACCTTTGTTTCCCCAGACAAACCAGTGCTGATTTTGTAAAATACCATTGCATTGGCAACCAGGTGCACTGCAGATTGCCCCCATTCAAAGGAATAAGACGGCTGTATTTTTTCCACACAGAGCTAATGTCAGTCTGAATGCGGCCTTAAGGTCTAAAACTCAAATTATTCTTCTAAAGATAGACCTACACATTCATTTCTATACCAGAGAGAGCGCTTACTAATGTAATTCACTCCTTCACTCCAACCCTAAACTTCCATTTGAAATGATACATGTAATGACAACTGGTGGCAGGGAATATAGCTCGAGCTGCTCCATCAGAAATGCAGCAGATGAACGGAAACACATCTGTCTGTTTGCAGCACATCCATATAGACTAAGAGGAGTCACGAGGTCAGGTTGTTGTAATAAAGAAGATTAAAAACCATCAATAGGCTATCCAATATCAACTGGTATCTTCTACGTTATGTGAAATATGCAACGGTTTTTGACTTATGCATCGCTACCTGCATAAATCTTTGAATACATTGAGGGGCTATTGCTGCAGGAATGCCATCTACCGTATATAGTGTGGTTATTGCCCATGGTTGAGGATGATGGTCTTCATCCTGTTGATCTAGTTATGGGCTCTCAGGTGGCTCATGAGTCCAATCTTGGCTTCGAAAATTCCTGCACATTTGGGACAGATAGTAGACAGATGGTAGATGAGGCTTTGTTTTATTCTCTTTCTTTCTTATTCTGTACATCTGATGGCTTCAAAAGTTGATGTTCCTTTGAAGCTGATCCTTCACCAAAGTTTCCTGTCTCTGGCATTGTTTCCCAGTTGTTGATGTTAATGCTAAATTTCTTGATATCGGATTTTAAGACATCTTCATTGTGTATAGATAGATGTACACCAAGAGCCAACTGATTCCAATGGCAATATAACCAAGACAATTGAAGCTGGTAGATTTGTTTCAGCCTTCATTTACCTTCACAGTCACTGAGTTCACAGTAACTTTGTTCTCCTGTTCCACTGCTGAAGTCTTGTTCTTTATGAGAGGTCTCACCACCATGGGTAACCATACCAGGAGCACACAAGCTTCTCCACATGACAGAATGGCAGCTCACAAGGAAAAAAGAAAGTGAAAGAAAGAAAGTAGGTGCTGGACCAATTAACAAATGTGTAAAAGCAGGTAGATTTAATAGGATACCACTACAGTGAAGAAGAGCATTGAGCTTGAAATGTTACTGGTGGTATGCTATTAAATCTACTTGTACTGGAAGCTTGCAGAGAAAATATCCAAAAATGCATCTCAATATAATGAAAATCTAGGAGTTTTTAAGTATAGTATTATTCTAAATTTAACCCTATAATACAAATATCCTCTAGTCTTGTTGTACTTATGAGGGTTAATTTAACTCATGATAAGCCTGCGTGTGTCTTTGTGTATTTTATACTAATTAGTATTGTAAACTTTCCAGTGAGCTCAGTCTGAGGGACAGAGCGACCCAAACCACCAAGCTTCTCTGCTTTAGTGTTTTTTCACAATAGAGAAGGCAAGTGTCATTAAAATAAAATTCACCCTGAGAGACTGTTGCATTGTTATTTTCAGCCATTAAGCCCTGTTGTTCAGGGCATTCCAAGATATATTATGCGATAAAGTGCTGTAATTTACTCTCTGCTTCCTACCCACGTGTACTTTTAGTTCAGTTAGCGATTTCCTCCAGAGACGTGACTATGAATTGGTATCATTCAGCTGTGGATTATACAGCACTGTGTATCCCATGAGTGAGATTTTCTGGTCAAGAAAATGTGAGAGCCACACTGGTCACAGATGAACAATTGTGCCCTGTGGCTGTATTGCTTTTCTGTCTATCGAGGCCGGTTTGACTTCCAATTTTATATAGGAGATCGCTGAACCTCAATGATCCTAGATGGAAGTCCGTGCTTTTTAATTCCGCATTACTTTACGAAAAACCTGACAGATTAGATAGCCGAAACATTTAGTGGACTAGATTTAAAGTACATTATTTCTTTAAAAGACAATATCTGTCTGTGATAGGACTGGAATAGTCTCCTCCGTCTCTACTGAGCTCATGTGACTGAAATAAAGATTTCCTTTCACCTTGGAGTAAAATACATGATCACTAAAATTCTTCTTCATATGGAAGATTGCTTGAGCCTACTGGAGTGGATTTAGGGTTAAATTTACCCCAGTATATCACTTCTGCACTAATCTGCTATAGTTTTCCATTTTATTGTTTTGCCTGCAGTCTGATTGAATTTTCATCCTTTATCTGGAATTTGAGGAGCAAGTGAACTTGGCGTCACTCGACAGCCTTGAGCACCTTATAATGGTAGCATTTTTCCAACAGGTGAAAATAAAAGAAACACACAATCACTACTATATATATTGATTACAAAGGAAGTGTGCAAGACAGTGCAGTATGTATTTGTGTTCAGGCTGAGAGTTTTTTTTCTATAAACAAAAGTAACATGCTTTAAACCATATAAGAAAAAAATCTATATGATGTTCTAACACACATAACTATCCTGAAATCATGTGCTGTGTATAAAATAGCACACATTTAAGTAGAAAATCTCATTTAAAATGTGCATGTCTTGGCCAAG
Organism: Rastrelliger brachysoma; assembly: GCA_024605115.1. NCBI lineage: Eukaryota > Metazoa > Chordata > Actinopteri > Scombriformes > Scombridae > Rastrelliger > Rastrelliger brachysoma. The sequence goes on along the minus strand of JANJYP010095204.1, from coordinate 7,212 downwards.
TGAATTTAATGGCTGCCTTTTGATAGTAATATGTGAAAACATGGAAGAGAAAAACAGTAAAATTGATTTAAAGATATTTCAGGGATTCAAAATATCTCCCGACGAGGTGATTACCTAGTGAAAATTGCTTGAACACAAATGCTGAACACATTAAAAAAAGACCATTTTTGTGCCCAAACCCAAATAGAGTCGCCAAGAGAAAAACAGACAAAACAAACAGGAGTAGGTGAAACTGCTTGTTGTAAAGATAGTGCATGAGGTTTTGTTTTTTTTTTTAAAGATTTTTTTGGCACAGAAGCTTTTATTGTAAAGTTGGTAGACAGGAAATGGGAGAGAGAGGGGCGTAGACACGTGGAGAGAGGACGCTCCGGCCACCACCCAGCGAGCCAAACATGAGGTTCTATTAATCTTAACATTATTGAATTGTAACACAAACCTGTGTTTTTTATATCTCCTCCTAAATATTTTGGTTTCACATTAACATCATCTTAATTTTTCTATTCAGTATTTAATATTTGGAGCTTGCAACTTTAATGAAACAAAATGACAAATAATTTTACTTGTTTGCTGTGTTTTAACCCCTCTAACCTTACATGACCTGGTACCGGGACATTTTGTAGCAGCTGTCAGAGTTTCACAGAGTCATTCTGACGATTTGAAAATGTTCTTCAAGGTCTCAGCTCTCAGGGATACCAAGCATTTCATGATAGGTTAAAGTATGAGGACACAGGAGCTGTTAAAGTAGACACAGTGCAATTTGAGAAAAATCCCGAAAAAGGGCCTGAGGGGTTAAGGTGGGACACCAGTGACAAAAGGTAATGTATTCAGAGTCAAAACAGATGATTTGGGGAATCACGTAATATCTACCACACACTGACTGATGTCATTTTTAAAAGTAAATTCTTGAAAAAAAACTTGTCCAATCGTATTTAACCATTCTTTATTGGACACTCTCTGTGAAGCACCACACTGCAGCAGGCCTGCAGCACTGCACCTTCACATAATCTCAGAGTCTCCTGTGACTGTTTTAAAGTGATCCGCCACTCACAGGAATCATTGCCTACCTCAGGCTGATGGACAGTAATATCATCATTCTCCTAAATGTCCCTGTTAGCATGTTTACCCCTGCACACGTTGTGCTGTGCGATATGCGATAAGTAATTTGTTTTTCTGAATTATGCGTTGTGACAAGAGTCTTTGAAGCTAAAGTAGGTTGCTAAAAAAAGATTACTAATGAGGAAAGGATCACTATCACAATAGGTGAATTATAATAACAATCAATGTGCCGTGTTAATGGTTATGCAGCTGAATTTCGGCTTGCAGATATCACCCCGGTGCCTCAGAGTGACTCAGTTTGAAGGTAAAAGCTGATTTGTGTTCCCTGAAGCAAGGAATGAAAGTGAAGAGCTTGTCCAGTGACGTCCCTCTGATGTTCAGCTCTGTAAAGAAAGCTTTCGGAGGACTGGAAAAATGATTTCCACAGTAAAAACGTTATGTGCTGATTTCCTCACACGGCATGGAAATCATTTGAGTGTAGAAATGATTAAAAACTGTCTCACATATATCAGAATAACATCAGAGAGTAATGAAATTCATATACTTAGTGCACCAAATAAAAACATTTTCAGTTCATTTTTTTTTTTTACCTGATTTGACACTTGGTAGAAACTGTGTAGGGTTGTTGTGAAATCATCAAATAATGTAATTGAAAGTGCATAAACAGAATTTTGCATGTTGTTTTACTTTAGAAACCAAAACATTATGTGATATTTACCTTAATGTGGTTATAAGATCAAATTGATGTGTTGTTGTTGTACTAACACTGTAAAACACTGTGAACATGCTTAATACTATGGTTTTTACTATCAAGAAATAGTGTTCATGTGTCATGTATCAAACAAAAAAAAACAATTCCACATAATAATACTAATAATTGCTGTATCATATAATCATAAAATGAATGTGTCTAAGTTTTACACATCTGGTTGGACAAAATTTAAAGAAAAACATATTAAATGGATTTCTAAAGACCTGTTTACTGGTATCACACACGTCCAGACCGAAAAAGCTGGCAGCCTCTTCGACCCTCTGCTCTCAAAATTTCAGGGGAAATCTAAAATGTGTGCAGATTGAGTCTCAGTTGCCTGCCTCTTAATTTTATGAGCTGTTCTTGTTGGCCAGAGGAACAGTATTATGTAAATGCTAAATTTGAGTAGTAGGCACCTTTTTAACACAACTACACCCCATATGGCCTGAGTACTGCCTGTGCTCGTCTCTATCCCAGAATATTCAGCTCTCAAGTCCCCATGGAAACCAGGCACACTACTAGATCCACAATGAAAGCATGCTAATACGCTCTGTGCATGCATGTGCTCAGAGCGTATTAACATGCTTTCATTTCAGTGTGTGTGCACAGAGGACTTTATACTGACTCTCTCTCACTGTATATACATGTTATGTACAGTATACAACAGACTATGTGTACTGAATATAAAGTATGTACTGTATGTCAGAACCTGATGCAGAAACATGACAAAACTGTCTATTAGCTTCCCACTAAAACTACATATAAGCTATTACCACAAACACACATCACGTTTTCTCTGTTAAATGTGCAAAAGATAAATAGAAAACTTAAGGTTGAGCTTTGACAGGTCCACAGTTATTTGAAGTAGTGTATTTATTGATTATCAATAGCTACCATAGCCCCCTGCATGTGTCTGTCTGGAAGTCACGTTTTCACAATCAAAGCAACTCGATTGACCAATTACTGGCCTTATGCTTAGTTTGTTGATCCACCAATCAGAGAGGTCCCAACCATGGTTACTGTTGCCAACTCAGACAAACAAATAGTGAGGCCAAAGCATTTGCTATGGAATAATGTTGAGAGGTAACATGAATTTGGTTAAAAATCTTTAAAAAATGGTAAAAAGGTATGCATAGGGCGCAGGCAATTCGGATTCCAGGTATCCAGACCGAAATCCAGAAGTATTTTATTTTATCCCATCAGACCAATGAAGAGAAATGCTCACTCAGGATTCAGCCATGTGGACTCTGCACACTGTCAGCTCCAGCCTGCTAATGTCAACAGGAGCACATTCATATGCTCAAACCTGATCAAACACCAATAACGTTTTCAATATATTTGCGCTAACTCTAAATAAGTGGGACTTCTCCCTCTTCCTCATTGATCTGTAGCATTTTGTGTTGATGGATTGCGAGGTAAAAGTGATGCTGTGGATGTACTGGAGATCTTGATGGCTACTTTTATATGATATTTTATCTGACTGTTGACTCCAGAAAGCATGGATAATACTGTCTAGAGGTCCGTATCTGGAGACTGATTGCATTGGTTGATATGATAAATTAGCTCAGGATACAAATTTTATTAGCTTAATAACATCAACCAGGTTTCTGTGCATATCAATGGGACTTTTCCCGTCAAACCGATTGTTTGTTTGACATAGCAACAGTAACCAAGGAAGGACTAAAGAACTAAAATAATCGATCAATTGATTGCTGAATGTTGGTAAGAGTTCAACAAACTCAATGAAAAATTATGTTGCTCTCTGGTGTAGTCCATATAAGCATTTTATAATCATATTCTCCTATAACCATATGGTTGATCATAGCATTTTCCATAAACATAACAAAAATCACACAAATGCTTTTTAATGCAAGTGATTTTGCCACTTATAGTAGTAACAGTCTTTGCAAAAACTGTTGAGGAAAGATTGTCGTCATGGTTAAAAGAAAATAACGCTAACTATTGGGATGCTAACAGCAGTCCACTGCGTCAAATTCAGGCAGTTTGCAGTAAGCCCCCTTCTTCTTTAAGAAGTTCTTTAATGCTATAATAATATTTTTACACTGCTTCTTCCTGTGATTTTCAATAACAGCAGTCATACATCACACAGTCACAAGAAGTTGCTTGTCAGCATCAAACAAGCATTTTGTTTCAGATGTTTAAGCAAATGACCAGGGCTGTTATTTTTCTCCTGGGAATGAACTCTGCCTGTTGCTAGCTAGCCAGTTAAGAAAAAAACAGATTGTAAATAAGATGAAGTTACCGGAGGCCCTTTCTCTGGTCAAAGCTAGCCATCTCCTGCCACCTCCAGTCCCTGCAGAAAGCTAGAGTTCCCTGAGGAGGGTGTCTCCTGGGAAATTTCTGTGTGATGTTGCACCATTGCTCATTTTACCTGAAGCGTAATAAGCCAAAGATGAAATTTCATAAACATATTAAAGATATGATAATTACATCAGAACATATGCGCTTTGGTAATCCTGCAGTCTCCAGTCAATGCACATACATGACTCAAACCTCCCAAACATGCCAGTCCCCAAAATGTCAAAGGAACAGTGCATTGCAGGCATTAGTAACCTTATTAAAGAAATTCAAACTGAAATACGTCACACAACTTGTTATTGAATAGAAGAAATTGCATTACTGCCCAACACTGATGTTAACAGTCTGATACTGTCTCTCCTTGTCCAGTCGCAGCCTTTCTTTCCCCTCATACATCTCCCTGTCTTCTCCGTGCTCTCTGCCCTGACACTTTCTCCTCCTTTTCTCCTCTGCAGCCTCTCATCTCCAGTGGCTCTTATCTCTCATTGTTGCTTGAAGTGTCTAGTTCAACAGTGCTTTTTATCCCCCTCTTTGATGGTTGAAGCCTGTAATTGGAGGTTAAACTCTCTGATATTTACAAAATCTAAAACACACAATGTGTGGTATCGCTTTCACCATGATGAAATACTAATATAATTAAGTGCAACTAATTTGTCATTAGGGTTTGTCCTTGTAGTGGAATGACCTGTGGAAAAAAGTTGCTTTTCTCTTTCTTTTCTCTTTCTCTCTCCCTCTCTTTCACACACTTTTGTAGAAGAAGTCAGTAAAGTGTCCCAGTTTTAAAGCAGAGACCGAGAAACCGAGGCCCTGACAGCCTCGGATCACCGGTTGCCTCCATCATCTGAGTGCTGACACACTCCCGTATGCCCCTGACACCACTAACACTGAACAGGGGTGTGACTGAGAGCAACAGCACAATACACTTCAACTGACTCTGCACTCAAATACCTTTTTTCTGTTTTGAACTGATCTGAGCCCTCCCTTCCTCTTCTTCTCTCACCTGTCCTTGTCTGTCCTTTTCTGTTGTGTGCTGTCCTTTTTCTGTCCTTTTCCTTTTTTTTTTATTTCCTCCAACCTCCTCACCTCCCTCAACTCAAGTCCCATTAAAGGGATTTGTATGTCTTGTCTCCTCCAAAGAGCTAAACAGAGAGAGAGAGGTGGGGAGAGATTGAGAGATGGAGAAGTGAAAGTTTTGTAAGAGCACAGATGATTTGATTGAAGTGAGCCCTCATTCCCCTTACTTTATGTTCTCTCTGGTGGCGGAGAGGACACGAGAGATGGATGAGGCAAAGTGAAAAAAAAGAGGAGGGTGAGGAGGAGAATGGGGTAGATGACAAAAGTAGCACTGATTGTGATCGAGAGTGGAGTGGAAGTGGGTCTTTCTCGGTGCAGCGTGCTGATGAGGCCAGGAAGTGATTGGATTGAAGAAAAATGCATGATATCTGTTACATAGTGTGAGGGTTTCATTACTTCTTGGGTACCAGGGCGTTCTCTCATGGCATACAGAATTTCAGTCGAGTCAATTTTGTGCTAGAATCAACCCCATAAAGGATGCATACCTCGAAAAGGCACACAGTGTAATAAAACCACACAGTATACACCTGATAACTTTGCAAAACCACAAAACTACCAACAACACAACCCAGGCGACTCTACTCACAAGAAAAAACTGTAATATTACTACTCTGAAGTGTGACTTTGACAAACAGGACTACACTTAAGTTGTGTCTAATACTGATATTCGTGGTATCTTTTAAACACTGTCTTCAATCAATAAGTTGTCATTACCTAAACTTAAAGGATATGTCTGGCAATTATCTAAATTTTGTCAAAAAATTTAATGTCCAAATGCAAACCGAGAATGAATTTATCTACTTTGAAATATTGTGTGTGCATCCAAAGCCTGATATCTTATTCCTCGGTGCTGTAGAGGAGGCTGTTGTTGATGTGTTTTTAATAGTTTTTGGAGCACAATGCAGCTATATGGCACAGAGGCATACAATATATTAGGCTTTGGAAACCCACACAATAGCAGTAAGTATAGGGTGAATTGTTAGTTTGGCTCTGCAGGCGAGAGTTGTTGACAATAAGAGAAATATAGAAAATTGCTAGACATATCCTTCAATAAGACCTTAACTATAGAGTTGGCAGATCAGAAACTGCTTATATGATTTGTTTTGAAAAGCACTGGCAAAGCACCCATTTTGTTGCTTTTTGTTGTTAGGAGGACTTATTGAAACCCGACTATGGCAGTTCAATACAGATGCATCAATACTAGCTACAGAGACAATTAGTGAATAGACGACTTTAGCATAAAACATCTCCACAAAAAACCATGAAAGTAGAAAAAAATATCTATTAAGCGAACTTGATACTGTACAAGATGATGCCCCATTGATTCCAGTTCAAAATTATGGTGCTTTAGCTGGAACATTTCTACAAGCTTCTACGTTTTTACGCCCTTTAGTATTAGTGTCGTTGAGGCTGATGGACCTAATGGCTCAAATTGGATTAAATGTGTGTGATGCTAAGCAGATTTACTGTATTGTTTTACAGGATACTGTCCTCAGCAGGAAAAAACAACAGCATCTGTCATTTATTTAAACACTTAAAACAACATATGTTCGTGTTTTCTGTGAAGAACATCTTGTAGCTGTGCAAATAATGATTTTTGTGTGACAGAAGCAAAAGTAGATATAGTGTAATGTTTTTTTTTTGTTTCGCAAAGCCTCTTAAAGAGAAGGTTAAGGTGGATTGGTGAGTCAATAAAATGTTTGATCCCTGACACAGTAGATCAGTGTTTGTGTGTCATCCTCACTCACTGTTGGTTTCTTTTCCCCCAGAATCACAGTTTATTTTAACCTTGACCAAGTACTGAATAGTTGTAATGGCCTGCACCTCATAGAAAATTAACCATAGAGGAAGCAGATCAGTAAACTCTCATATGAATCATTTTGTAATGAGTTGGAAAACATTGTTAAAAGATATCGTCCTACAAATAGCAGCACTGAACCAGGAAATAGTCATGTGGGCCATTTTGGAAAGCAATTAGAAAAAACATGTTGTAATTCGATTGGGGAACTTAA
>JANJYP010095186.1:0-16561 GCA_024605115.1 Rastrelliger brachysoma | reverse complement strand
ATTCCTAATCAGCCAATCACATGGCAGCAACTCAATGCATTAAGGCATGTAGACATGGTCAAGACATTCTGCTGCAGTTCAAACCAAGCATCAGAAAGGTGATTTAAGTGACTTGGAACGTGGCATGGTTGTTGATGCCAGACGGGCTGGTCTGAGTACTTCAGAAACTGCTGCTCTACTGGGTTTTTCACGCCCAACCATCTCTAGGGTTTACAGAGAATGGTCCGAAAAAGAGAAAATATCCAGTGAGCAGCAGTTCTGTGGGCGAAATGTCCTGTTGATGCCAGAGTTCAGAGGAGAATGGCCAGACTGGTTTGACTGGTAGAAAGGCAACAGTAACTCAAATAACCACTCTTTACAACCAAGGTATGCAGAAGAGCATCTCTGAATGCACAACACATTGAACCTTGAATCAGATGGGCTACAGCGGCAGAAGATCACACCGGGTGCCACTCCTGTCAGCTAAGAACAGGAAACCGAGGCTACAATTCACACAGGCTCATCGAAATTGGACAATAGAAGATTGGAAAAACGTTGCCTGGTCTAATGAGTCTCGATTCCTGCTGCGACATTTGGATGGTAGGGTCAGAATTTGGTGTTAACAACATGATAGCATGGATCCATCCTGCCTATAATCAATGGTTCAGGCTGGTGATGGTGGGATATTTTCTTGGCACTCTTTGGGCCCCTTAGTACCAATTGAGCATCACTGCACTCAAATGGTCTCCACAGTCACCAGATCTCAATCCAATAGAGCACCTTTGGGATGTGGCGGAACGGGAGATTCGCATCATGGATGTGCAGCCGACAAATCTGCAGCAACTGTGTGATGCTATCATGTCAATATGGACCAAACTCTCTGAGGAATGTTTCCAGTACCTTGTTGAATCTATGCCACGAAGGCTTAAGGCAATTCTGAAGGCAAAAGGGGGTCCAACCCGGTAGTGGCAAGGTGTACCTAATAAAGTGGCTGGTGAGTTTATATAACTGTCATGTATATTGCAAGAAAATTGGATAAGTGGCAATTAGTTTTAGATAATGAATAAAAATATTGAATATAAACTGAAAAATTAAAGGGTCTTAAGGTGACATCTGTATTGTTATCCAATATATATCAGCTCATATTATAATTACAGACAGGTAGAAAATTGTCTTAATACGGTCTTGGGCCACACTGAACCGCCAGAACATCTTCATTTCGCTTTGTTATTTCTACACTCTTTGAATCCACTGGAGTGATGAACACCACTCTTCTAAAATATATTCTCTCATTTAGTGTTATGATAGTGATGGAAACCACTATCTAACACACCAGTCAAAAATCCCCAGTACTGCTCAGTTTGAAGTTGAGATTTGGTGACAATGAAGGTCACAGCATATGAGTCACATAATTTTTGTACTCACCAAACCATTCAATCCCCTCCTGTTCTATGGGTGTGGGCATTGTCATTCTGGAAAAGACTACTCCCATCAGGACAGAAAAGTTTCATCATAGATCTCTCAGAACAACTTTGCATGGCAGTGATCCTTCTCTCTATGGGTACAAGTGTACCCAAACAATGCCAGCAAAATGTTTCCCAAAGCATAACAGAGCCCGCAGGAAACGTCACTACAAGAAGAGATGCTCTTCTCTTTTTCTTACAGTTTTAATGCACTAACATCAAGGTTATCATAAGTGCACCATCAACCACAATTTCAAACCATATATATTAATCCAGCTAAGCAGTTTATGACTAACTTTTTTAACCTTTATTTATGGACCCAATAAATCATTTTTTAAAAAACAAATTACCAACATCTCCATGATGTCTACATGTAATAATTAGTGTATTTTCATATTTTTGTCTAAATAACTGAATTTTCTACAGCTGTTTGAAATCTGCCTTTACACACCAACAACTGCTGCCTGGCGCACAGGTGACTGGCTTAGTCAATTAGTGAAACTGCAAGATGATGAGCTAAGACAGAATTGATGTTCTACTGTGAAAGTCCTATGTTCAGGCATTATGCTATGTCCACTGTAAATTCAATGCACATTAGAATTCTTCCTTCTTTTCATCTTCCTACACTTTGCTTGTTGTCTAACTGCCTAAAATTGCCCGACCCTGACCATTGCTGCGCAGCAACTGTAATTACATGATGTATTTGCTTATTTAAATTCTTATTTAACCAATATAAATCAGATTTAGTTTGTTTATAAAAAGATAATGTACTTTGAAATTGAATGTCTCATTAAATTGCATCTAAGGGAGCTACAGTGTACCTTCATCGTGTGCCAGATGTGCATCAGTGCAGTGGTTCTGGACCTTTATGTCAAGCACCCCCAAATTGATAAACACAAGCCTTCAGACCCATATTTGACCAGACATAGTCTGAAAAGATTTAATCATTCCATGACTATCTCTATTGTAGGTTGGCAGGTTAACAGTGAAGAGTGGGAACGCTATGAACTAAATAGTCATTGTTACCTTCTGATTTCTAGTCAAAGAAATAATATCTATAATTAATATATTCCCAATTTTTCTAAGAACTCCCTGGAACACCCTCATGGACCCCTGGGGTCCTTGGATAACCATGACCAGTATGACTGCAGTCTCACAGACAATGACTGAGTCATTCAAAAAGCAATTGATGCTGGGAAGGCTAATTGGTTTTCGAAGATAGGCAGATTAGCCTACATTAATGTAGTTACAGAGTCCAGTGGCCTACATTTGGTGTCTGAGTTGGTTTGTGATATAGGTATTTCATATTTTTGTAAATTAAGTGTCTTATTCAGGAGTCTACAGGTTCAAATTTTCTTAAGTTTATTCAGTCTATTAACTTTCCACAATGAAGGCTTTGTTTTGGCTTAAAGCCCAGACGTGTATTGTTGAAGAGAGATCGTGTGACACACACACACACACACACACACACACACACACACACACACACACACACACANATACAGGCACAGGCTCGCTACCTGAGTCAGACACGGCAACTTTTTCGTCCGTCCAAACCAGCTGGCTGCTATGAACCGGGAAATTACTTCATATTGAACTCTGCAAGAGCAGAAGTTGGTTGGCTTTACTGAATGTTTAAACGAGCTTTCGAAAATGGATTAACTGTGTGGTCAATGTTTTTGCAAGGGACACCGTCTCAATGTTTTGATATGACGTGGACAAAACAAAGTTGCAGGAAGTTTTCGGTTTTCAAGTGTGTCGAGAGTAAACACTGACACTTGTGCAGTTTTTGTCTCGGTGTTAACCTTAATTTGCTGAACCGCCTTTTTTTCCCAGCCGACCGCATCCTTCCATCAAGGGAATGAGCGCAGAGGAGCAGGACCGGCTGCGCGCCCTCTTTAACGCGTATGATGTAGACAACTCTGGGCGCATCGAGAGGAACGAGTTTCTGACAATTTGCGCGGAGCTGCAGGTGTCAGCGGCCGAGGCAGAGAAGATCTTTGACCGGCTGGACGTCGATAACGACGGAACCGTCACCCTGCTGGAGTTCATCAGCGGCTTCCACGACCGCTACGGAGAAGACATGGACTCGGACGGAGGAGACGTGTCCGCCGCCTGGGAGGATTTCGAGGGGAGAATGGGCGACCAGGCCAAGTTCATCCCCAGGTGAGAGTGCACAGGTGTCGGCTTGGTAGTCAGCGAGGTAGAGCACGGGGGAAGATGTTTTAAAATATGGAAATTCTCAGGTGATATGAGTGTGTTAAACAGTGAATGCAGTGTGGGTAAAGATGATAGTTAGACCATAGGGAAATTGACTAATTATAGGAGGCCACTCTAAAAGGGAAGAGGAGCCTAATATAGAACACATGAAACAGCTGGAAAGTATAGGGCATCAGTTGCTGCTCTGTACAACCATGTGCAAACATTATAGTGACTCGAAAATCCGAATTTTTTAAACCTGAAAGCACCTTATTACAATCCAGTGCATTTTAGGTGATGGTGGTGAATGTAAAAACAAAACTTTATTTTCTTGTTTTATTAATTGTCATCCACAGTTTACACAGACATTATTATTTAATCACAGTACCATCCCACTAAAAGTCAACGAATGCTAATACTGAATTAATTCTTCCTTTTGATGCAGGCCTTTCAAGTCTCTCACTCTTTGCTTTCCTAAACCAGTGTGTTACCAGCAACATTTCTCACATCTCCCTCTCTTGAGTGATCTCATACTGAACTGAAACAAAAGGAAAGTTACCATAAAACATAATCAGATATGGTCATATCCTCGACTCAGGCATACATTTATGCAGTGCTAGGATCACTATTACATCATTATAATGGATCATTCAATACCATTTTTTCCTTTCCAATACTGTTTAAATACCCTACTTGCATATTGGCCAATACTGAGTATCAGTTTGATACCATTGAATAAAAAAACTGCTGTGTACTACTAACCTTGTATGGATATATTATAAACTATCTTTGATTTCTGTCTTTCACATGATACATATAAGATTGTTGGTGATGAAATTGGCAACACTGGTGCCACCACTCAAAACCACACATTGTTCATGATGCCTTTTTACTGGTAGGATTTGTCGATTATTGCTAACGCCTAACATTACACTATTTCCAAGAGATCAGTTCTTCTTCTCTGTTCTATAACAACTGAAGTGAAGAAGAACCTAGGATAGGATAGGATAGGATAGGATAGGATAGGATAGGATAGGATAGGATAGGATAGGATAGGATAGGATAGGATAGGATAGGATAGGGTAGGGTAGGGTAGGGTAGGGTAGGGTAGGGTAGGGTAGGGTAGGATAGGATAGGATAGGATAGGATAGGATAGGATAGGATAGGATAGGATAGGATAGGATAGGTATTTATTGATCCCAAAATTTTACAGCATTACACATAGATAACAATAAGAACAAACTATATATAATACAATAGAATATAACATGTAATCTACAAAAGTATATACAACAATAGTCAGTATTGATAATAGTGCACTGCAAAAGGAAATATGCAATGTGTGTAAAAGACAAAGTGCAGAGTGACTGTAAGTTATGACCAGAGTTTTTACTTGTAGAGTGTGATGGCACAAGGCAGGAAAGATTTCCTGTATCTGTCTCTGCGACAGCAGAGCTGTAGCAGCCTGTGAAAGAAGGTACTTCGCTGTCTGTCTACTGTATGATGGAGAGGGTGCTGGACATTGTCCATGATGGATAGCAGTTTATTTAGTGTCCTCCCCTCCACCACGGTCTAAAAGACTCCAGTCTGACACCAAGTACACAGCCAGCCTTCTTGATTATTTTCTCAAATCTTTTGTTGTCGCTGGAACTGATGCTGCTACTCCACTACTCAGCAGCAAAGAAAATGGCACTAGCAACAACAGTAAAAACATCTCCACCATCATGCTGCACACATCTTAGCTTCCTCTGTCTGCTCATCCCCTTTTTCAACACAGTCTCATGTTAGATTTCCATTCCAGTCTGTTGTTGGTCACCACTTTAATTATTCTTTGGTTAAATAATCCTTAATTTAAAGCAACATTTTAATTTTTGTGGCATGTGTTCTGAAAGCATGTATGTTCATGTACAGTATAGGGTCCCAAAGTCTGCGTCCACTTAGTGTTTCACTCAAACAAATCTGTTTTTTGTTTTCAGAGGCTGAAAAGATATAAAGTGGTCTCAGACTTTTGGATCTTTCTGTGCCTATTAGTGTATGTGCGTGTGTGTGTAGCCCCCAGCCTAGCATGAGACCCACCCTTGCGCTGCTGTGCTGTGGCATCTGGGACATTGATTGTCACAGTGGTGCTGTCTTGTGCTGTACAACTAAATACACTCCCTTATCTTCAAGCAGTTAAAGTTCCTTTGCTGCAGTCAGCTGACAGATGAAAAATTAGGAGAATATAGTGCACAGCTCATTCAAGACAATTTTCTGTTTTTTAGGGGATGAAGGGATGTTTTGTGTTAGTATGAGAGATAAAGACCTCTGGAGCAAGAAATCAATTAATCAATGNCTCATTCAAGACAATTTTCTGTTTTTTAGGGGATGAAGGGATATTTTGTGTTAGTATGAGAGATAAAGACCTCTGGAGCAAGAAATCAATTAATCAATTAAGTTTGTACTCAGGATTTTCCCCACTGAATGAGGCTCATGTCATGAGTGGTGTATTTTTATATTTTGTTTTACATAACTCAATCTTGCAGTTGACTAAACTCATAAAAAGGTTAATATTAACACTAAATGGTGTCTTATCTGCAAATTAATTAAAAGATGTACTGTATACTTTCCCCATTTGGTTTTTACTATAATGTGTTAAAACAGGCTAGGTTGCACAGCAGATAAAAATGGAAGAAGGTAGCTCATTTATTTTAATATCTGTTTCATTGAACATTATGTTCTTTGTTATTTCTGAGCAGCAGGAATTTTAAGACTGTTATGAATACTCAAATATTTGTATTTGCTTGTAGCTTTCTCTGGCTACAGAATATCTTAAAAATTCTCTTGGGAGAACTGTTTAGTGTTCTCTCTAAATAGTCAACACATGACAACCACTTCCTAACAAAATTGGATTGTTTGTGTTCAGTTGTGTTATGATTGGGTTGTGTGTTACAGCATGTGACGCTACAGTGAGGTGTGCGTCACTATGAGGTATTGACAGATAGGCCGCAGTGTCTATATGCTTAGGATTACAGCCAGTCCGCCCTGTTAAAAGTTAAACATGTACATATCTTAGTCTTAAAATATGTGACCCATTTTTCTCTTCACGCTGTTACACAGGACCTTTTATCTCCATGGAATAATAATTACTCCAGAAGAGTGTTCACACAATAATTTGTGTGATTAAACTGTGAATACTGGTGTTAGTCTTTTATTAACTGTGACTTAGACTCATGAATCTTATGTCTTAATTGTTTTGGGAACTGTGGAAATATCAGCTACGTGTGGTTAATGCAGTCACAGACTAATAGAACATAAAGTACGGTAAATGGGTTAAATTAGCTGTTTTTATATTGCAGCTTTTAAGTTTCTTGACCACTCAAAGAGCTTTACACTACCTACCATCAATATCTCTCTCTCTCTATCTATCTATCTATCTATCTATCTATCTATCTATCTATCTATCTATCTATCTATTATCTATCTATCTGTCTGTCTGTCTGTCTGTCTGTCTGTCTGTCCGTCCGTCTAGGCTGTTGTACAGGGTGCCAAAACTGTTCCTCTGGAGTTACTGATGCTCATTCCCTTAAACACAGTGATAACAGAGCCTTGGGAAGCAATTTGATGTTCAGTATTTTCCCCAAGGGCACTTTGACATGTAGACTGGGAGAGCTAGAGTGTGGATCTAACTTCAGATTGATTAGTGGATGACCCACCCTACCTAAAAACAGATTGTGATTCAATTTGTCTCACAATAAAACAACTAACAACATCTAAAAATGCAATTGTTGCCATTATCATTGTTGATAAATTACTGTATAACAACAAAACTAATGTTCTTCTTCTTCCAGGAGCGAACAAGCAGCAACATTGTACCAGAACATCAGTCTGACCGAGCCCCGGCTAATACCTCAGTTTGAAAAAATCATCTTAAACTTCACTAAAGAGATCAAACAGCAGAACTCTGAGATGGAGAACTTGGCTCTTGCCATCAAACGGTGAGCAATGCACACACATATGCATTTCCATAGATGTAAATTTTTTTTAGTAAAAGTTGGGTATGAATTGTTAGAAACTATTTTCAAAGAATATATGTATATAAAAGACATCAAAAGTAGAATGAGAGTTTGATGAAATATTATAGTAACCTTCTGAGTAGGAGAATAACTATTCTTATACCAGATAACACTATAACTCTATGTTAAAGCACACCTGTCTGTTGATTTTGGTGCTGCAGAAATTTTACTTCTCTCAAAAGATGATGGCTCATTTGATGCTAGCTTTATGTAGTTTTCACATCAGTCCCAATACACTGTCTTGAAACTCATACTATATGTAAAATTAAATGTTGATAATTAGGTATAAAATGTATAATTAATCCACTGGGGGTTCTGCAGTGTAGTGACATTACATTGTTATTGTTTTCCAGAGCACAGGACCAAGCATCGATGCAGCTCAGTGAGATGGAAGAGGAGATGGACCAACGTATTCACGCTGCTGAGAGAAAAACACGGGAGCAGGTGTGACAAGTCTACATACATAAAAATAGAACTTTATGTAAACATGACTTTCTAGCCTGATTTTAATATTGCAGTTGCCATGATGTGTTTTTTCCTTTGGCCTATGTGTAAACACAGCAATAAGTAGGTTGCATTTGTTCAGCTCTTCCCTCATGTCAAACAAACGAATGCGACTGAATATCAGATTACTGATCCAAACTCTGTCATGCCTGCTGGTCAGCTGGATTTCACAAGTGCTGGAGCACTTTTTATCCTCCAGTTTTTGAAATGATAAGCATATATAAATGTCATGATAAAGACGAGTGATGTGTGGATGAAAATTATTGTTTATAAATATACTGGCTGAATCACTGTAGCTGCAGAAAGTTTTTAACTTGACCTGTAAATTACATTTCAGTTCATCTGATGAATTGAATTCACCACAGTAATTTAACAATAGGAAAAAGAAATTAATAGATGGGTTTTTTTCTTTCGTTTCTTTTTATTGGATTTTGCAACATGTGAAACATACACACACAGGGTCAGACACATAATTGCAAAAACTGCATATACACAAGGTAAAAACTAAAATTACAAATATTAAGGACAGATTTGTAATAATTATTATAGAATCGATATATTACAAAAACAAATAAATAAAAGAGATAAAATAAATAAATACATAAATAAGATAGATGGGTCGAACTGGCTCCGTCAAACCGGGGTGGTAACGTGTCCATCGGTCCGTGGGCAGAGAGCATGAGATTCTTTTTCCCTCCCACACAACCTGCACAGCCACACACTCCCATTTCTGCCTGCTTGCTCAAGTTTCCGGGTGATTGAATCTTATTTGTGGGTGTCAGGGAACAGCTATCAATATGCGGCTCCTTAAATAGACTCCCATAAAAGTGAAAAACTGAAATTTTCATGAATTTATAAATGTACCCCCGGTCACCTCGGACAGGACATAACAAGAGGACATGTCCGGGGAAGAGGACGTTTGGTCAAGATATGAAATTAAGCACAGCTGTGAAACTGCAACTTTCTCACCTCCAAGTTATTTGATAAGAGTTGCTTGGACTGTTGTCCTGGTTATCTGTAAGGGCTGCTGGGATACTTTAGAAAGTTACTAGATAGAAAGTTAGAAAGAAACCAACATGCTCTCTGACCATCTAAAGAAAATATATTTATACAGTAGCTGTTGTACACTTTTGAGCCACACTCAAAGACTGACCTTCAAAGAGAGACATAAAACATGATAGTTGTTCAGTAATGGGTACAGTGGCATACATTTTCAGACAGTCTCCTCCCTTCTGAAATAGATTTATTGTAATACATAAATAGAGAGCTTGAGACAGTAGCAGAACCCTGCCAACTATCTCACTTTTGACAACTGCATAAAGTTAGTGGAAGATTGTCTGTTTTCAAAAGTTACAGGAATTATTTGAGGGTGGGGGTTTCTGGAGGTTTTTGACCATCTGACAAACACTTCAAATGAAGTGTCCTTCTTTCTTATGTGACATTCATGTGAAATTGTCCATCTCAGCTCTACACCACTGAACACCCAAATAAACAAGATGAAGTTACAAAATTGCAAAAGCAAAAACTTGAGGCAATGTGTGTTATTTTGAAAGTTGCTAACAACTCTTAACAATATGTCTTGCATTTGAATACATAAACAGTTATTTTCATATTTAAATAAAAGCAGGTTTGTTGCCTTAGAGGCCTTCAGCTTCTCTCTGAATTAAGGTTTTTAGGAAACTGGAGATAATTCTGGGAATCTGAGCAAAACACATTGCACTGTGTGGGATGATAAGGTTTGATAACAATATTTAGCTTTCCATTCTATGACATTAAATTAAACTGAATATAACTGACTCTGTGCCGGAGCAGCACAGTACAGTTACATTGCTGTATCAGATGTCAAACTACCATTTTTATGCAACTTATATGTCTATATAAGTTGTAGATTGCCCCCTTAAGTTTCTCCATACCTTTCCAGACTAACTTGTGCAGCAACATAAATGAGTCTTATCATCATGTGTGTGTATAAACTTATGTAAGTGTACTCCATTGACTCAGGAGCTGCTGTTTGTTTTGTCCAAGAAAAGCACACAGAATTAGAGGGCACTCACCTGTATTCCCTCTCACTGTCATGTGCACACAGTCATGTTCTGACACCCGGAACAGAGGATTTTATTTTTGGAAACAGTACATAGGCAGTTACTGATATGCAAATCGAATCCCCAGAGGCCTCCATAGAAAACCTGACTTAAAATATCACAGGTTAATGTGCCACATAAACAATACTGCGCTGTTTGCTGCCAAAGTGAAAATTAATTGTTGGATTTGTGTGTGTGTGTGTGTGTGTGTGTGTGTGTGTNTGTGTGTGTGTGTGTGTGTGTGTGTGTGTGTGTGGGTGTTTCTTTGTAGGAGAAGAAGCGAGCAGAAGCTGCTCTGAACGAGCTACGAAGAACTTATGAAACTGAAGTGTGTGAGCTGCAGTGTAAGATCCAGAGGATGCAAATGGTAAAGTTTCACTATAATGCGATATCCACACCAAGTCCTGCATTATACTCAGCATGCAATAATACTCAGTGTTGTAAAGCTGGTTTAAATAAATCATTTTATCAACATGAAAAATAATATAATGGACAGTACTAACATTATTCACATATTAAAGCCATAATTTTCTAACTTGTACAAATGTCAGACTGTTGATAATTATGCAAAACTCATCCTTAACTGCTGGAAAGGTGCTTACATTTGAACTCCCTGAACAGATATTGTGTACACAGTTCAGCTAAACATAGGAAAAGTGGCTCCAGAACCTCACTAGAATCAATTGATTGAAACTTCAAAGTGAGATTTGTGTGTGTTTGTGCTGTTCTGATGATTGCAGTTAAATCTGCTTGATAGTAAATCTTACTTTAAATATTTTGTGAACATATCTATCAGATAGAGGAGAAGTACAAGACCATCACTGTGAAAGACGAGAGCCCAGCTTTGAAGAAGAAGATCAACGAGCTGACATTGGTGAGACTTTATGACTTGTTTCATGCATGCTGCCAGTTCACTAAGTTTAGTTTTAAAGGGTTAGGAAGATTTTTTATGTGCCTCTCTCACACTTCTCACCATCACCATCCTCTCTGTAGGAGAATCAGCGGTTAAAACAGGATCTGCTGAGGTCTCAGACCAAAGTGGCCTGTCTGCAGAGTGAAATGGACTCACTGAAAACAGAGCTGACTGATCAAAGCATTAACTGTGAAAGGTGAATTCAATACACACTGGAGTTGTTTTGTGTCTCTGTTATGTGCATATGTTTCCCTTGTTTAGATAAATATTCAACTCAGGTATGACTGCTTGACTATTTTTGACTCTTGTAGTTGAGTTTCAGTCTCATTTTTAGTATTACAGGTATGCAATTTTCCACATAAGAAAGAGAGAGCATTGTTACATAAGAANCTCTCTCTCTCTCTCTCTCTCTCTCTCTCTCTCTCTCTCTCTCTCTCTCTCTCTCTCTCTGTACATGTTTGCAAGTTGCAGAGCAGGTTTTCTCTGCAAATTACTGTGAACGTGTAAATTTGCTTTTGGTTTTAAATAGTATGGAGAAAGATCTACATACTCCAGCATTATCAAACTGATTTTTAATTTTGAATTTGTTTTAGAACAATCAAATATATCAGTTCTTATCTTTTTATGAAACACAGTTGAGACATTTTGTTGCAGAGAGAAACAGAAACACCCCCTTTCACTGACTGACTGATGCTCCCGTGGGTGTTTTCGTTTTGTCACGGCTGAAACAGGATATCCTGGAGTGACTACAGGCACACAATAACTTCTTCAGAGGCGTTACTCAGCAACAGAGTAGCAGGCAGGATAACAGTCTTCCTCCTTGGAACATCTCAGTGATGGTGTTTACATTGTGTCTAAAACTTTTATCATAAATCGTATACCTGATGTCAGCTGCCAAGTTATGCTACAGCTGCCCCGATTATGAAACATAAGAGATAAGAGATACAGTTCATGACAGTTATTGATACATAGAAATAATGTTTTAATTTGTTGTTTAACTGCAACAATTAGTCAACAGATCAGTCAATGCAGAATGGAATAATGCTTTTGATAACTCTTTTTTAAAGACATTTTTAAGCCAGTAATGCAAAAAGTTTATTTTGGTTGCAAATTTGAGAGTGTATGTGTCGTCCGTGGTAGAAAACTGAACATCTTTGGATTTTGACCTGTTAGTCAGATAATAAAAAGACCTCTGAAGACATCACTGTTTAGGAAATCATAACAGGCATTTTTCACTATTTTTGATATTTTATAGACATAAACTACTAATAGAGAAATTAATTGGCAGATTAACTGATAAAGAAAATAACAGTTTGTTGCCATGTTATAGTTGCCACCCTGACTTTGACAGATGACGTGTGCACAGCAAAGTGTACAGTTTTAGTAACTGTACATGCTTAATTTTGTTTTTTATGACTTTTGTGACTTTATCCAGATATTCTGTATGTGTGGACTCTGTTAACTATTGAGTAATTGACTTGACTTGTTCCTTTGCTTGCAATTCATGATAATTGATTGTGTTTATGACTGTGTTTTGCTGTAGAGATGAGGAGCTCATGAAGCACTTCTCTGATGAGAGAGACATTCTGGAAAGCCAAATTGAGATTCTGCAGTAAGTCTGTGCAGATTATCTACATGGAAAGATATCACTATACAAAGATATCATGTTAATTTAGAAACAGATATATATTTGAATAAATAGTAATGATGTGTATTTTTCTGTGTGTGTGGATAGGACAGCCAACAGAAAGCTGCATGACAGCAATGATGGCCTGAGGACAGCTTTGGAGAGGATCACCAAGGTAAATCTGCAAAGTTAATCCAAAAACAGCAAAGTTCAAAACTACCTCCATTTTCATATTGCAAGAGCCTGAAGTATGTTCTCTCATCACTGTGGTTGGCAGACTCCTAATGTAACTTCTTAATGCTTAAACCTAAAATAACTGCACATTTAATATTTCAGCTGTATTTCTCTATTGATTGTGCTTTCCATTGTAACATTTTACTCTTTTGGACTTTTGATTGTATCCTTTTTGATGATATTTGATGCTGGTTTTCTGTTTATTCTGCTGTTCCAAAACTTGCTTCTCCTTTGTTTTTGGGAAGGTTGTTGTGAATCTTGATTTTTTTCCCCTGGTTTTTAATGGTCATTGTTATCAGATGGTTGTTATTCCTTGTTGGAAAATATGATGGTGATTCACGTGATGGGCTTTATCCATTTTTCTTTTCCCTGCAACTTCCTCAGTGTGTTTCTCTTCTTTAAGATTGTTGATTGCTTGGTTCCTACAACTGGCTGATTTTTCTGTGGATACATGTGTGTAACTATATGCTGGCCTGTTGCCATTTGCTGTGTGGAATTACTGATGAAAGTGATTTAACCTAAACTTAGCAAATTAATAAATTCAACACAAGTGCTGACAGTGTGCGGGAGTCAATTTTTTGGTTTTGAACTATTATTTCATCACCTGTCTGTCTGCATGTGAGTTTTCATATTTAACACTTTAAAAAACATAATTTTGAGCAGAAATTTACTCTGTTATAATATTCAGCAAAAACAATCACAGTAGTTCACACAAACATACAAATACAAAAACTCATGGCGCTGTTGTGTGTTACAGTCTGGTAGCGGTGGGTCACCAGGAGACAAGAACAGAAACAGAAGTAAAAGCATCTGCTACACGTCACAATACGCATTATTGGACAGGTGAGACCTACTGACAGTACAGAAAGTTAAGATACAAAGAGAATAAACTGAATCTCATTACAACTTCTAAACACATTCTACACCAGAGAGTGAGGTTTTCTTTATTTATACTTATTATACTTGATGATTTTGTTCCTAGAACAATTATGTTCTTTCTTTTAGTAGCAACTGCACAAACAGGGAGTTATTTCCAAGCAATGTCTTGATTTGATGTCAGTGTCATTATGTGCTTGCTTACTGCTCAAAACCAATAAACCAGGGAAATGTGGGAAAAACCCTAAAGTTGAAAATCAGTTAATGATCCAAAATTTGCTGTTTGATATGACATTTCTCTCCGTGATGTACGTAGAAAATATATCTGCAAGTGTTCTACAATCCAGACTGCTTTACCTTGTCCAGCGTTCCACGTTTCACATCACAGAGGATTTCCTGACCTCTTTTTCTCAGGTTCTGCCAGCGAATGGATGAGTACCCTGTGTATACCCGTCGGCCGAGCTGTGACACCCTGGCTTTGGCCATGTGTGACCCAGGCCTGAGGCGCAGACACAGCAGTGAGTGCGAGGAGGACAGTCTGCCAGAGACCTACATGGACAGTGGCCTGTCGACACTCAGAGGCTCACATGCAGGTTATGACTCAGAGCAGGAGACCAAAGGTCAAGAGGAAGAAGAGGAGGAAATGGAGGTGGAACAGCGAGACAAGATGAGAGTGGATGATGACAACAATAATAGTTTGATTGAAGAAAACTCTGACACTGAGGTATGACAAAAAAGCAGATCAAGCACACAGACACATATGCACATCACATGTAGAAATGCATCTTTTGGATTAACAGACTCACAAAGACGAGGCTAACCTGATAATAGTTATTGACACTGTGGCTCTTGAGGAAAAGTCAGGGGATGACCGTATTCTATTCCCTATCATGTTCTGTGTGTCCACACTACAGCTAGCAGAGACTCAAGATGGTGAATCAGCATTCGGATCAGACAGCAGCTCAGTTTTGGACTGGAAGCCATCTGAATCCATTAATGTTAGTACACCCCTGGCCCCAACGACTCGAAAAGCCCTCAGTGCCATCAGTGTTCAGGTAAGGGAGACACAAAAGAAAAGGAAGATGGGAGGATATCTTATTAAAAATATATTTTATTTAACCATGTAAATGTGTCACTGAGGTTAAATTCTCTTTTTTAAAACTAAACTAACCTAGCCTGTGTATACCCATACGTTCCTGCACGCGATTTCATTTCATTTTGCAAATCAGTGGACACCATGTACCCAATTTTCCCCTCATCGAGGGAGCCAATCACAGAACAGGGAGGGGTCAGTAAGACAACACACAGAAGCTAAAAACATGTCTGTGGAGTGTGCATAAATACCTTCTATGCTCATGGATGCCGTTACTTCTCTGAACCATCGTTTTTTTTTCCTCATCATATTTCAGTTCCTGTACATACGTCATCAGGTATGTTACGATTGGCTATAAGCTATTTACAGATGCCTTTGATAGATATTCGTAGCGCTTTTGTAAACTACGTCTCAAATATGAAAAAATGAATTGGTGGTTTCCAAACTGAATCTCAATCTACATTGAGATGAGGTCTGGTGCTAGAACTAGTCAGGAAAAGAGCATAAACATGGTTAGAGCAATAAATACAAACAATATAACCATACAAATACAACTGCCACACATTTCAGATGGGTGAACTTGATATTATCATTATGGACAAAATTCAGTTATGATGCTTAAACAATTACAATTTCCAGAAACCTATCTATCTAACTATATTGAAGGTCGAAGAGAAGGGTGTCTTTTGCCACCACAAACTTGCTGGCAAAAGCAGAGAGTAAGACATGTAGAGGAAGACGTCTCATGCATCATTATCAACATGATGACGCCTGTGACATGGTGGTTCAGAGAAAAAATTGATTATTGGTTAAATTTCTATCAAACTAGTGATACTTGTGTGGATACTAGTGGCCATTAGTATATGATATCTAGTTTTCTTGCCTGTAACCACCTATCAAAGAAAGCCCTCCTTTTAATTAAAATGTCTTGAAAACTTGGAGAGCTGCAAGCAGCTAATGTTGAGGAGAGTAAGTAAATCTAGCCTTTATCAAATGTGCAGAATGTAAACACAATCTACTCTTCAGTGCTGCATGAGTACATCCCTCTCCCTTATCTTCTCTCGGTTCCCTTTCCAGAAGGAGGACAAGGACAGCAATGACCTGGGCTACATGACGTCAGAAAAAGCCTACAGGATCGTGTTGGCTGGAGATGCTGCTGTGGGAAAGTCCAGCTTCTTGCTTCGTCTCTGCAAGAACGAGTTCAAATTAAACTCCAGCGCTACTTTGGGTTTGTTATTAATACCAATTACCATTATTAACATTCTCTCTGTCTCTACTTTATTTACTTTATGTCATATAGCTACTCCCAATGAAATTCTGAACTCACCACCATAATTTTGTTGTGTTAGATACTTTCTTTTCAAATACTCTTCTTTATCATTTTGCTGGTGTGATACTCTGTGTGTGTCTCATTTGTGTTTCTAGGAGTGGATTTCCAGATGAAGACACTCATTGTGGATGGAGAGCCCACTTTACTACAATTATGGGACACTGCAGGACAGGAGAGGTGTGTGTGTGTGTGTGTGTGTGTGTGTGTGTG
>JANJYP010095083.1:0-13720 GCA_024605115.1 Rastrelliger brachysoma | reverse complement strand
AGACAGGATTGAAGAGCTTGTATGTTTCTTGTTTCAGTTCCATTCATTTTAAATCAGGGTACTTTGTAGCACAAAGCTGGAACGTTGCAGCCAGACTTGGTTTCCCACTTTGCCAAACAGAGCGCAAAATCCTAAGAAACCTCTGTGATGGTACGACGGACTAAACAGGAGCGGTTGAGACAAGACAGCTGCATACTTGTATGAGGGAGCCTTTCCATCTGACTTATTCACACTCGTCTCATCATATTCACACTTAAAGGCAACCACAGGGAATAACTGCCACCGCTGTTACATTCGCTTTCCTTTACAGTTTCTACATCTGTCAAGGATACGGAAAAAAAAAAAAAAAAAAAACAGTTGGCATTGGTTGGAAGTGGAAATTTTTGTGAAATGCTTGAAGAACTTTCAGCATTGTGACAAGACACCGTTTATCACAACATGTTCTCTTTTACATTACAAGCAATGCCAACCTTTAAAGGGCAGGATAACATTTTATTGTGCTGTTATTTGTCATAAAATAGGGCATTATTTAAAATTCTTCCTGCTCTGCAAAAGTGTGTAAAGTATTTCACTTTCTATGTGCTGAATGATTCATGTCAAAAATGGACCTTAAAAAAAACATTTAAACAAGCTGAACTTTTGCGCTCACATTTGCCAAACACAGTGTAATTAGCCTGAAATTTAAAAGAAAAAAAAAAATATTGACTTCGGCTTCTTGCAAATCAAACATGCTCACTCTGGTGTTTCTCATTATTCTCCCTTTTCTGTGTGAGTCAGTAATCAAGAAAATAGTAAAAGTCGTGGGGGTCTTTTCCAATTGACTCCTCAAAAATCACAGACAATTTNTCATTATTCTCCCTTTTCTGTGTGAGTCAGTAATCAAGAAAAATAGTAAAAGTCGTGGGGGTCTTTTCCAATTGACTCCTCAAAAATCACAGGCAATTAGTACACTTCCTTTACCACCGTTTACAGGTGACATTCAGTTAATGGGAGGCAAGTGAAAAATTTCTGTCATTTTCATCGGCTTAAAATGTGTCTTTGCCTGAACTCCCGCGGGTAGAATTGGAACGGCGCTCGGGACTTCTTTCCAACACTGATATTCTTGTTTGTAAATTGAAGAGAGAAAGAAATGAGTCATGAGGCACACAGAGATGCATTGTGTATGATTACACCAAACTGGAGCGTGAAAGCGCATTATGCATGTTTGGATTTAGTAACTGGATCGTAGCTGGGCACTAACCGTTGTATTAAGAGTTGCTGGAATTACAGATTTTGGATTTCTTGCTGTAAATAATCCTTCATAGAATCTCAGAGATATTGCTATATTTATGTTGTTGTTAAAGGTGTTTATAAGGCGATTTCCTGATTCCAAAAGGTTTATTATGATGACATTCAGGTGTTTTGGAAAATGAAAAGCGCAACTCTAGTGACATAGCAATATTTACAGTTTGGCATGAGCTCAAATACTTACTAGATTCAAAGCAGATGGATCAATAAAGAGCATTTTATTCGAAAATCGGGGCTGTCCTAGTTGTGAAAGACATAGTGTGTGTCTGTGTGTCTCCTCCTTGCATAATACTATGTGTCTATGTGCACCCAGAGCTGTCTGTGTGTCTGTGAGGAAGAGATGGAAAAAGGTAGTAGAGTACAAGTTGGAACGGGAACAAAATCAATCATAATCGCAGTGCGGATTACTCCAACGCTGCATACTGAGCAGAGTTCACTCTCTTTCTCTATCTCTATCTCTGTGTCTCTCACTCCACCCTCTCCAAAAATTGTCTCAGCCGGCGACTACAGCGGGGTGACAAACTGCAATATATTCTCTGCACCCCTCATTCGTTTTTCTGGACGGCTCCGTACCTGCCGGTGGCATATATGCTCAACAGGGCAGAGAGAAGAGGGAGGATAGGAGCTACAAAAAAGGATCTCGGTGGACCATTTAAGCGGTGACCCGCAGGCTAAGTAGGGTTAATGAGTAGAAGGGTAGGGTGGGGTGTGGGGGGACACGCTTACCATAATTATCAAGGTTGCTGGTCCTATGAAACTCCAAATGAAGTAGGTGTCCAGGCGAAGCCAACAACTGCAATGAAAGAGAGGGGAAACGGGGATATGAAGCAAGAGAGAGGGTGGTGAATATGAGTGGGGGGAGTGAGGAGGGAGGGAAGAGAAAGAGAAAGATTTGAGGTTATAGCTTTATACTCCGGCTCAGAGGATATACATCAAGTGGGAGGCTGGTGTGACACAGAGGAACAGGCACTCCAAAACATAGATCGCCGCAAGGGGCTTGAAGAATTATGACCGTCAGTAAGAATTTAGAGGAAAAGGGGCTTTCAGTGCAATGACAGCATTAATGATGGGCTTTCATGGATATAACAGGTGTACGATAGAAAGTGAAAGACAAAATACATGTGGGTTGTAGCCGAGGCTGTGTCGGATGTAGCACAAGGCTAACAATGACCAGATTTGAAGCTGATTCTGTTTCAATTTCCAGGGTTAAGGTAGAAATGGATCATCACAGATGATAATTTATGAATGATTCAATTAGTTCTCAATTGAATCCTAACTGGATAACTCCAAAAGAATTAGACTGACCTTGACTCAGACAGACATGACCCCTTAAGCACTCAACAAAGTGTGCTACATGTTCATGTTAACTGCGTTGACTCTCTCGACTGCCACAATTATGTCAATAATGAAATAATGCGCTCTCCTGACCTCTTACTTCATATGAAAACATTACAGGAAGTTAATTTTTTCTCCTCTGAATAAAACTAGATATGGACCTGAAGCAACAGGGCCAGTGCAAGGTGACAGTGCTCCTTTGAAAATGGACAAAAAAAGGAAGGGAAAAAACCTTGATTCATGACCTGTGGTTGAATTATTAATCTTTTAATCTCCGCCGCTGCGGCAGATAGACGCCTCCATTTTTGGCTACTGGCAAATTACAGTTCATACAGCAGTGTTGTCATTCAGGCTGACAGAGAGTGAAATGGAAATGGCAGAGAATTAGCTGTAATTCAGTAGTATTTTAGGCAAATTGAAGCGTATGGGGCACTTCAGAGGAACACAACACTGGGTTTTGGTGGGAAAAAAAAGCACACAAAAAGATGCAGCAAATGTTTATGTCATTATATATGGCGCACTTTATGATGATAATTTAAGTTTTGCTTTTGCTTTTTGAAAATTTACTGTAATATTATGATGAGCTAGCGCCATACTAAAATAAAGCAATGTACAATCTATGGTACGCTGAATGCTAGTTTGGTTGGAAAAACAAAAAAAGTATTTACAAAAAACAGCCAACAGGTTTCAAATTCACACAAAAAACCTCAGCTGCCATGAACATGTTTACACATATTTCACTTTTGGTCTCTAAAAGACTGCAAAATAGCAGACAATACTTTGAAATGAGAGAGAAAGCTGTATAAGAAGTGACAAGACGAAAAATTGACTGTTCCTTTTGATGTTACTGGGACTTGATACGTCTCCCCCTCACTGATGTCATTGGACGAGAGGAGGCAACGAAGAAAAAAAAAAACAAAACACATATGGGCGCATAAAGAAGTGAACAAGCGCAAACAAAAGACGAAACAACACGCAGAGAACTCTGGCAGCTCATCAAAGCACGCGCTCCAAACATTGGTGTTATAAATTATGCTGAAGGTTCTATTGTTCATTTTTGCCTTCTTCTTCAGATCATAGAAAGATTTAAAGGCTCGGTGGGCGGCGGGAGCTGCAGGCTGTCATTTTCTTCTGCCTCCTCTAACACCCCTTCTCCACTTGAGTCACGGTTGTGTTTGGATTTTGGAGCGCGTCTAGTTTTATCTCCTGGTGTGCTACTTTTTTTGCACTACTCCTCCTAAGTCACAAAGCAAAACAGACCAGAAACACATGGCACGCTTGCACCAACGGCTTGTGCTGAGAGTATTGACACCTGTGCCATCATCCTCCAATGAGCTGACACTGGCTGTCCTTTAGAAGCCAATGGAATATAATCTGAAAAGACATCTTTGCAAAAAAAAAAGAAAGTCATTTAAATGAGGTGATAGTACGTTGATGACCAATGCATGATGATGAGTAAATTTAGGCAAAGTACTAGCAACTTTTTATTCAAAAGACAGGAAAAAAGAAGAAGGGAAAAACAAAATAATGGGAGATCTCCAAAGCATGGATCACAGGACAGAAGTCTATGAATCCTTTCAATTGATGTTATTATCAAAATTGTGTATTTAAGCTATATTATTGTATCAAAAAAATCTTCCTCAAATTCTTCAATATATCAATCTGTCACCAAGCGAGACTTGAACCAACTCGATTTATGATGTTCGCCCAAGATCGCTTCATCTGCTGTCAGAAAATAACGAAGGCACAGCTCAAAAATATATTCATCTTGTTTGTAAGGCTTCGAGAATACAAGTAATAATTTTTTGGTCAGGGAACAAATACAACTGCTTACTAGAAAACTCAACAAGGTGCCTTCTATATCCTGAACGCCAAGGGGGACAGAGGGGACCGACTGTTGCAGCAACTAGATTACTGAAAGTAAAATGTAATTCTATGTCAAGAGGTTACAAGTAAGGTTGATTTATTACTTTCATTAAACTAGAGGGATTACACAGGGATCACATGTTCGTTTTTGCTCACCATTAAGCAGCTTGATTGCATAGAAGTCGTCTTGCTCAAGGGCACATTGGAGTATATCCGACTTCATTTTCCTGGAATCAGTCACTGGAGACATGACTTCAATCATCTCAAATATCTACTAGGTGAGCATCACTCTTGACTGCAACTTGTTGGATATTTCCGCTAAAAGTAAGTCCCCCACTCCCTCCAAATGATAATGCTGTTGCTGCCCCAAAATCAATTTGCAGTGGGACTACGTGCCATCCTCCCACCTCCTAGTATTCAGCACGTGTCACGCCTTGTCCCTTCCCTCATCCTTCAATGGCTGCGGATAATTGTTCCACCGGTGGCAGCCTTTAATTATTCACATGATGCCAAGGCTCAGGCGGTGGCAGCTATCACCTCATCCATCACAAAGAACTTTGGCTCCGCCATTCTACAAATGCACTGTCAGCCGGTTGAGTGTGTGTGGCAATGTGTGTATGTGTGTGTGTATGTGTGCACGCGCCATACGTGATAAACATCTCGGAAGCAAACTGCTGATGCTGGTCTTCATTATTTTCAGATGGGTTTGAGATTAACAGAGAGAGATGGAGAGAGATCCTCTACTTGGCATTACACTGCTTTATAGGCCACTTTGATTTCTTATGTGGCTTCTGTAGGAAACAAAAAAAAGCTCTCTCACTCTCCATCTTATCTTCTGTTTCTTCCTCTTCCATTGAAACTCTCTGTCCCTATTCATACACCCTGCCCCGCCTCCAACCTCCTTTAACTTTCTCCATCCCCATGCTGGTACGCTGTAATTTGTGCATCCTAAAATGCTAAACGACATTATCAACAATAGCTTGACATTCATCCCGCAATACTATCTCCTGAAGTTAGCATTTTTAACTGTCAAAACAATGTCAATTCAGCAATGAGGGGAAAACGAAAAAGCAGCTTAGGTAACCATTCTGCTTCATTAAAAGTGGATGATGAGCGATAGCTATTGGAGCATCAGGTGTTGATGCTCCTCAAACCAACACAAACAGTTGTGTTATTGTTAGCGGGGTTATTGTGACAGTAGATACACAAACAATGTTGAGGTTAAGCAGGAAGAGACTACTGTTTGCTTGTTTTGTTGTTTTTTCCTTCCTGGTTTCTCCACTTAACCTCTATTTTAATTCCCAGCTTCTACATTGTTCTCCTAAACTGTGGTTAACAAATGTGCCTGTTCATTTTTATTAAGGTAATAACAATAACTGGAAGAAATGGTAGAGGCTTCTCTTGAACTGCAGTTATTTCGTAAAATTTGCCTCACCAGTCAAAATCAATTCAACAGCCTTGTATGGGTCCTTAAAAAAGCTCTAAAAATCTGTACCCTACACTTCTCTTAATGCAGTACAATATGCAACATCAAGGTATCTTTTGTTAGATCTTCAGTGCCTGGGAAACACCCATGTCTTTAAAACTCTACAGCTCCAATTTGTGATCCAGGCTTTGGTTGTTAAAATCCTGTATAACCCTGATGAAATCTCGGGTTATTTTCTAGGGTCACACTGGAGTTTTTACCTTCCTTTAGAGCAACAGGAGAAATGTGTAATTTTTTTAACAGGGTGAATAGTACTATTGAATGGATCTTGATGCGTAAAATTGAATTATCATTTATCTTTGCAGGGGATCTGTTGGTAAAATCACCTACACATCACTCATTTTATGAAATATTTTGTCTCAAAAATGAACCTTCATGTGTTATTTTGAGGATTACATGCAGACAGGGAAACCAATGCTCTCGCAACTTGTTTTCAAGCAACCTCCACGTGTACTCACACTCTGTCTGTGCCGTAACTTCGGTAGTCCACTGCAGCTGAAACGGCTACAATTAGCGCTGGAACTCCGTAGCCCACCAGGTAGAAGTAGCGTCGTCGGGAATGCTCACTCTCAAACACCTCCACCAACATGATGTAGAGTTGCACGCCCTCCAAGAACATCCACGTGAACGCCGCCAGGAAGAAGAAGTGGAGCAGGGCAGCGAAGACGGCGCAAGCAATCTGGGAAGGATTCAGTGGTGATGGACAGAGAATAAAATCAGAGAGATGAAGAAAGAGGGAGGGAGAGGAGGGAATTGTGAGTTTCCACTGTATCTCAAACAAAACACTTCAAAATTTTACTGATTTCCTGAAGGATTAAAAGCCTTGCTAAAGGGCATGATATGTCAATGTGTGTCTTCCAAGAGACGATGACCAAGCAGCATCTCCTGACCTCTCCGTTTTTGTGTCTTTCCAACAATTAACATTGCTAAGCTTTGTTTGGCTGCGGTGATTGGAAGTCTGCCTGTAGTGACTGGCAGAAGAAGGCTGCAGCTACTGAGCCCATGTGGTCTTGTTTGCTGTAGCTGGCATGGCTGACAGAGAGATATGAAGAATTGAAGTCAGCCATCCAAGAGCTATTTGGAGTTCGGTGCATTTCACACTGCAGCCAGGTGCACGGACATAATGTAGTTACACACTTTCTGAGTTGATAGAGATATGTTCGAGCAAGCTCTGGATACAGCAAACTGTCATTCACGTGCAAGCAGACGCCCATACAATTTCTAACAATAATAGTATACAGTATACTTACATGGATTGATCTAATTATTGGCTCAGTTGAACATAACTGGCATATTTTGTCACTGAAATGGATTCAATTAAATAACTAAAAGGTTGAGTGGACATTAATTGCGGTCCATGAGAGTGATCTTAGAGCTGGGTTGTGAATCACACCCATAAAATGTTATGGAAGGGAAAGGTGTAGGGCCAAAGCATTATCTTTAACTTCACACTGAAGAGGCTTTGGCGCTAGACTATAGCCTGTGAGTTTTGCTTTTGGCACTTAAATGTAATATTTGAAAAGCAAGATATAGATTTTCTACTAAGGCTGGAAGATAAGGATTTCTTACTCCATGAGTTTCTATAACTCACCGACTTTTATGACACATTTGTGAGCTCTAAGTAAGGTGTGGGATAATATGATAAAAACAATGGTGATAAATAACTACATCTATTATAAATACTATTAGCAATAAGTAGTATTCAAAGGTCTGACCCTATAATATATTTATAACTGTAGAGAGCATTTTACGGTGCTCAGATAGTACATTCACATTCCCCCCAGCTTTGTTTTCCCTAAGAGAGAACAAAACTACAGTAACTGCATACACTGCCTCATTAACAAGCAGAAATTGCATGTTTGTGAGAAGCTGTTTTTAGGATTTAGTTTATTGTTATTTACTTGTGTACTTGTATACATAGAAAAATAAGTGAAATAAAGCCCTCTACTGTCCTGTATACATGTAATAACACCACATTTGTCTACAATATGAGAGCTGAGCACACACACACTTGAAGATGACTGCGCAGTGACAGCATGCCTCCACCTGCTACCACAGCTGAGCTCCCACAGTAAACGTAATGCCATCCAACTACAGTTATTATACCAGGAGAAGATTTCGTGTATTGAACAGCTTAATCCAGATTAATATGATGTCTTTACAAATTGGAAAACTGCACGCAGGGGTGGGGCGGTGCATGTAGGGAGGATGTGGGTCGAACAGATGACTCATGTCAGGAAGTGTATATAGGCATGATTTAGATAGGAGGCTCTAGAAGTGTGCTGGCAGGTGTTCGTGTGCAAGAATGTGAATGTACTTCCAAGTACGTGTTTGCTTCTGTTCGTCCAATGGAGCCAACATTTGTTAATCTTTTTTTTTTCAGTATTTCTTCTCTGTGAGCCAAACAGAAAAAAAAAAGTTCAGGCCCTCTGGCACTTTCTGGGAAGTACTGCTCACAGTACAGCAGGATACCAGAGTCTACAACAATTTTAGGCTCTAAAATGTCAGATTCTAAAGAGGAGATAGTGTACAGACTTCAGTGAAGATTTATACTGTACAAGCAATTCAGGGAGGCCTTCATGCAACTCTAAGACTAAAACTAGATAAAAAAAAGGAAATTCTTGTCATTGATTCAAAGAATAGGAAAGGTGAAATTGAAGAAACTAGCAAGCATTTGTTTTACTTTCACCTTTATATTTGTCGGTGTTGAAAAAAAAAAACATGTTCATGTCCTCCTACTTTTAAAAGCTTCTTTATGTAAGAATCAGAAATTTCTTCTCATTCATCAGTCATTCTGACTTTATTTGTATGGCTCCTTTCATACATAGCGATGCATCACAAAATGCTTTACAAAGTTTCACGGCACTGGAGGCCATTAAGTGAGCACCCTGTTGTTTGCTCACATGTATTCACACTCTGTCAGCATAAGCAAATAGCAGCACATAACTACTGTAGGTGATATTTTTTTTCCTTGCTTACATTTCTCATAAGAATATGAATACAATCTTTAATGTTGTGCTGCACTGTGCACCAGCAGAGCATCTGTTACTCCCAGTCAGTCAGCCCTGGGCTAGCTGGGCTATGTATGTGACTATTTCTCGGTTAGGCGCAGTGATTTATATTACTATAACACACCACTTAAACCGCATGCATATTTTATGCTGTTGTTCCTGTATAGATTAAACTAATAAAATTACATAAATTGTTATTTCATGAGCTTGAGAGGCGCTACATGGTTTGGATTTTACCATTTCCTATACCTTTAAAGTCACTACATTCTTTTAAAGATATCACATAACCTAATAGAGTTGATTTCAAGTCAGCATTTTCCACACTTTCAACCTATATAGTTCTTATCCTGCACTTTTCTTTTATTAGTATCTTCTTTCATGGTTTTCACTAAAACCCGCTAAATGTCAGGCAGCCACATACACTACTGTACACATAAATAACAGTAGCTCAGTATCTCTCCATCAGCACTTATAGTCTTACCGGCTGGTCGCCCCGATTGATGCCCACCAGGAACAGGGATTCAGCGATGAACAGGCTGATGCAGAGGTTCTTGTGGATGGTGTTGCGATCGCTCTGCAGGCCGCGGAAGAAGCAGAAGGTGAAGAGGCTGATGAGCAAGCAGACCAGCGACAGGAGGATGCCGACCCAAGTAATAACATCCAGGAGCATGTCGTGAACAGGGTCTGTGTTCTGTAAGACAGGTGATGAGACAAAGTAGGTCAGCAACAATCAAACAAACTCTAGAGCAATTAATGTTGCTTTTTGTACTTTGCAATTAGACTGCAATATGAGAAAAATGAATGTATGCCATTATTAATATGTAAATTGTTGAAATTAAACAACAACTGTGAATGAATAATGAAAACCAGAGAAAAAACAAACATAAAATTAAATCATCATTCCATTCCTGAGACATCCCTGAAGCTTTTATTTTCATTAGTATTGTTATTAGTTTGGTGAAAGTGCATTCTCTCAGACCTCAAATAAACAACTGCACAGTGAGCCACAGGTGGCAGATATGAATCATGAATTAGTCAGTGTGAATCAATCTAAAATGCCCCCCTATTGTTTCATTTTGGTCAGGCCAACAAAATGAAACAAAGTGAGCAGTCCAAAGGGCCGCAGGTGTCTTAAGACCAGCACAACAGGATTACAATCAAAACACAACACAGTCAATAACTTTTGCTGTTGCTTTTAGATAATTTTGTCTTTTCAAATTGTAATTTGCCACCATAGCCAGTTTTGGGCACTAAAAAGCCTTTTGCTGACAATAAATTTTCAGCTTTATGGGAGAGATAAGGATCAACAGTGATTCCACAGCACCCATGAAAGAGAATTTACATCAGTCCATAAAAGTAGAGTGCACATAGGGGTACTTGGACGGAAGTAGGAAAAGGCAACGCACCCTTAAACAGCAGAATCTGCTGAATGGCTGACTTCTGTGGCCTTAAACATTTTAAAACAAACAAATCTGAAAGCAACACCAGACTCTAGTAATATTAAAAACTGAAGCTTGCAAGAACAGGAATGCTTGATAGGTGACATCTGATCGATAAGCTATGTACGTAATTTTGAACATCCCAGTGCTTTTTATGCCAATTAGCAAACTGTACAGAAATCCTCTAAAAGACGTCACGTTGTACGAGCACATGTCGCCAAAACAGATGTGCAGATTGCTAGTGCAATTCACATCTGGTATTAGGAATCATTATCTGACAATTTTGTATCATGATACTGGTGGGGAAAGAAGCGATCTGCTACGACAGATGCCAAAAAGCTGTTCTGCATATATGAAACTCAAAAATGAAGCATGAAAGACTGACATCTTGATTTATTAACTAAGCATAATTACTGCATCCAAACACTTTGGTCAGCTTCTGAGGCTTCTTAATTTCCCAAAGGGATGATCCTCTCTTCGGGCTGCTGAGCATTGATTTTAAAAAAAATAAAAGTGGGGGTAATTTTAAAGAAATCTGCCAACCTACTTCCACATGTCATCCCTACTGGGATTCAATGACTATCTGGGTGGAACTTTTGAGTTTTTCCCCATTATATCTATGCCTGAATACTAATGAAGATCAAACAGCCATTATTTCAACACAAATGTTTAAAGGCAGTCACATAATTAGCATTGACAGTTTATAGTCAGAGCAGGTGAAAGCTGAGCTATACCATTCTAACTGTGTATACATCAAGTGCTGACACTGTATATTAACTCCCAGGCTTGAAATCAAAGGCTGCGCATGCAAGTCCTGGCCTCCAGCAAATAATATATGACTCAGAGCTATACCATAGGATAAACCTAACAAAATATTTGCTTACGTTGAAAAAAGCCGCAGAAGCATACTATATGTCTAATACTCCTCTCAAGCAAGCACCTCTTTAAATCATATTTTGACTACAGTCAGCAATATAATTCTAGGGAGTGGGGAAAGAGAGACTATGAACATCCATGCCCCCCCACCATTAAAAACCCGNGGGAGTGGGGGAAGAGAGACTATGAACATCCATGCCCCCCCATTAAAAACCCCCAAAAACAACAAACAAACACCAACAACAACACACACCCATCATGTGCGCGTGTGCGCGCACACACACACACACACACACACACACACACACACACACACACACACACACACTATCAAGTTAGAGTAAGGAAACATGGGGGGTGAAGCNCCATCATGTGCGCGTGTGCACACACACACACACACACACACACACACACACACACACACACACACACACACACACTCTATCAAGTTAGAGTAAGGAAACATGGGGGGTGAAGTATCACACAAAAGCCTTGTTTAGTGGCAGATCAGCTAACACTAGCAGAGAGGGGAACAGATGCTGATCATTAAGGGGCTCTGGTACAATAACAGCCGCAGTGCTCCTTGAGTCTGGGGAGAGCGCTCTTTTGATTTTCCTGCCTGATGAGCCGTTGTGTATATGTTTGGGGGGTGGGGTGGAGGGAAACTAGCAAGATGTTATATAGAGCAGACGTCGGTGTGTGCATGAAAGTATAGCTGATTGCAGCCCCCTTACTTTAGAAAGGGTGCCTACGCAGTGGGTTGGCAACAGATGTTGATGTTGTGCCTGCATGCTCTGTAGGTGTGTGGTGCATGCGACACATAAGTCTGTTTTGAGTCCATTGTATGACAGAGGTATTGATGCGGTGGGTGGTACTTGTGGCGGCGTATTGTGAGAGGACCCTAAGGTCTCTTGGGCTAGCGAGCTGTGCAGTGGCTGCAGGCTCTATCCATCACAATCTCACCTTCAATTGGAGAGGGCCCGGTCAGAGAGAAAGAGAAGACAACATAGGAAGAGAGAAAAAGAGAAAAAGCTATTGAAACACAGAGAGAAGGGCACAAAGTGTATCTACACCTGGGTGATGGATTTACTGTGGAATGATTTCTTTGTTCTGGGAGCCACAATGTCTCTGGTGAAAAGTTTCCTTTTACAGGGGGCTCTGCCTAGGCAGGATGGCAAATGATGTGATCTGTGAAGCCTCTCCACCTTACCTCACATCGACAAGCTTCCATGATGGGAATCCGTATAGCCGTATCTAAAGTGGGCAGACGTAATTTGCTCTGAAATTCACTCACTGTGTTGCAAGGGCGGCCAAGTCATACAGCATCCATGTTACTTAGCAGGGCGAGGCGCATTTGTCTACATTTGATTTGTCTTCCAATCTTTCCCTCCTACATTTTTCTCTTATTCCTTAAATGCACATATTTTTCATTCAAGACAGATGCCTGAGGAGATTGGCTTTGCCCTGATCCGCTCGTGCATAGCTCAAAATAAGGCTTCTGGGCACTCGGGCAGTTGGATAAGGGGGGAGACTCGGTAACAAGCCTTGTGCACTGGTCATTCTGGCCAAGGCATCTGAACCTGACAAAAACATCACATGCACCTACTGTAATTACCATAACATCCTGTGTCAAAAGCAAAAACCTCTTGAACCTGTTTTCAGAAATGTGTATGAGGGTAAAGTGGTGAGGAGAACAGTATGTCAATCCTTTATACCTCAAAGAACTGCTCTCTGCATGGGGCCATGAAGCTAATCCAATTAAAATGCATAAATCTCCCTATATGCCTCAAGAGCCGAGCTTTGACTCATGAAATACAGTCAGGCAGGGCAGACAGTTGCGCTAAGGGGTAGTGGCCCACTGCAGGGAGTCATGTGACAAGTTCACCTACGGTATGACCAAGGATTTATGATCTACACAGGCATGAGGAACAGTTGCAGTGAGGGCATATGAATCAGGGGTCTAGGCAAATTTGTCACATTTAAAAGGGCTGGGAGAGAGATTCCAGCTTGCATGGCGGGAGTTGACATTCAGCACATGCTCCTAATGTCATACTATGTTCTAAGCAACAATAACTATGATAAAAGTCCAAACACAACACTCGGTTGCTATGGCAGTTAACATAGTCTCGGTCTTCTTTGTCTGCGTCTTGCACATATAAATAGATTTATTTTGATCCATCTCTATTGCTGTATGTGCAGACCTATGCTTATATGTAACATAAATACGCAACTAACCTTGACTGTCCTTTCCCATCATTGTTAGTGTCTGATGGTGCCAATGCGGAGATGTTCTATTAGGACAGTGATGAATGTTACCCAAATATCACCCTCTCCATCATCCATCGGGATGTCCCGTTGATTTATACTTACTGGTCTGTCGGGGATAGTACCACTTACCAGTAGCTCAATGCCTCCCTGGG
>JANJYP010095078.1:0-19765 GCA_024605115.1 Rastrelliger brachysoma | reverse complement strand
CATTCATTGACATAATGCATTATATAATGCATTAGCCTAACCTTAACCATCATACCTAAATGCCTAACCCTAAACTGAACTTAATTCAATTCTAACATTCATCCTAAAAGTCATGTTTGGGATATTTGCATTGACTTACTTTCATTTCCTGGCGACTGACACTAACCATAAGCACTACTTACTTACCTTAACCTAACCTTAATCACAACCAAACCAAATATCATCTTACTAATTGGAAATATGGCTTTTGTGCCCAATTGTGGAAGTTGCCCCCATGTAACAGGTCTTAAGTNACTAACCATAAGCACTACTTACTTACCTTAACCTAACCTTAACCACAACCAAACCAAATATCATCTTACCAATTGGAAATATGGCTTTTGTGCCCAATTGTGGAAGTTGCCCCCATGTAACAAGTCTTAAGAGTGGTTTGTGTTAACTTAAGTGACACAGCTTGTTTGAAAGTTTTCCCCTATTGAGTTTTTTGTCTTAGGATGGACATTACTTAACTATGAGATATGGTTGCAGCAAGTCACTGAGCTTAGATTATGCTATTAAATATACCTAACAGCTTTGATACATTTTTCTTTTCCCATATCTTTTCCTTTTGCCCTGTGCTCCACATCGAGAGTGACAGTGCTATTCTGGTGTGCTTCTTGGAGTGAATTAAAGCTCATCCCAAAAACAACCCAAGAATACATCTAGGATGGACTATTGTTTAGTTTGAACTATCCTTTCATGAGGCATTAAAGGAAATGGAGACTGTAACACAAGTTTGGCATCAGTTCTAAACAGAACTGCAAGCTCTCAAGCCTTTTTCAAATCAGCAACATATACAATTTACATGATTTTACATGGTTTTGCAGATGGCTACATCTCTGAATAACTGTACACCAAATATAAAATTTGGGATGAACTTGAGAGGTTCTCCATCATCATTTAGCCATCCTACTAAGATTTTAATCTCTGCTGTCTTTCATTCACAGATGGAGAAATTACTTCAAAGCCCATGGTGCTGTTCCTGGGACCCTGGAGTGTAGGCAAATCCTCCATGATCAATTACCTCTTGGGCTTGAGTGACAGCCCTTATCAGCTTTACACAGGTATGTTACACACATTTTATTTTAAAATGAGCTGTCAGCAATGTTTAACGTTGTAATAATTTGTTCTATGATAAAGCCTGAGCGTTGCAAATATCAGAAAGAAAGATTCCCTAATATAACATCAGGAAACCAAAAGGGCCATTTGAAAGGTAGCTGCATGTGTGATTGTGGAAGTATGTCATTCTGGCTTTGAGATGAGCAGATACCATCACAGATGTTATTTGACATCTTAAGAAGGCTCAATTGAGTATCCCTTCTTCAGCTGATTTAACCGTTTACCTCATCTCTTTGTGGATCTCTTCAGGTTTTTTCTTGTGTTCTTGCTAATTTCTTGTTCTCCATGACTCCTCAGGAGCTGAGCCTACTACCTCTGAGTTCACTGTAATTATGCATGGGGAGAAGATCCGCTCTGTTGAGGGCATTGTTATGGCCGCAGACAGCTCTCGCTCCTTTTCGCCACTGGAGAAGTTTGGCCAAAACTTCTTGGAAAAGCTGATTGGTATTGAAATGCCTCACAAGTTGCTGGAACGTGTGACCTTTGTAGACACACCTGGAATCATTGAGAACCGCAAGCAGCAAGAGAGAGGTAAAGCATGGGGCAGAACATTTTACTCCCAATATGCAGATTTTCAGATACAATCAGATTCACTTGCAGTAAATTTAGTTGTTTGATTTATTTTATAACAACACAGTTGGGTGCAGCCTAGTATTTAGTAGTAACAGTTACTAATGTCTCTTCTTCTATCTAGGTTACCCTTTCAATGATGTTTGCCAGTGGTTCATTGACCGTGCTGACCTGATCTTTGTAGTCTTTGACCCCACCAAGCTGGATGTTGGCCTGGAGCTGGAGATGCTCTTCCGACAGTTGAAGGGTCGTGAGTCCCAGATCCGCATCATTTTAAACAAGGCTGACAACTTGGCTACCCAGGACTTGATGAGAGTCTATGGAGCGCTCTTTTGGAGCTTAGCTCCCCTCATCAATGTTACTGAACCCCCCCGTGTCTACGTCAGCTCTTTCTGGCCATATGACTATGCACCCGATACCAGCCGTGAGCTCTTCAAGCGAGAGGAGATCTCCTTGCTTGAAGATCTCAACCAGGTGATTGAAAACCGTATGGAGAACAAGATTGCGTTCATCCGCCAGCATGGCATCCGCGTGCGCATCCATGGCCTGCTGGTGGACCGCTATGTCCAGACCTTTAAAGAGAAGATGAGCTTCTTCAGTGATCCTGAACTAGTCTTCAAGGAGATTGTGGACGACCCTGACAAGTTCTACATCTTCAAATCCATCCTAGCCAAGACCAATGTCAGCAAGTTTGACCTGCCCAACCGTGACGCTTATCGTGACTTCTTTGGCATCAACCCAATTACCAACTTCAAGGCCCTGACAGCTCAGTGCTCCTACATGGGAGGATGTTTGCTGGATAAGATTGAGAGGGCAATCACCAATGAGCTGCCTGCCCTTCTGAGTAGCATTAACTCTGGCAAGCAGCCTGGCCTGTCCTCCTGCGAGGCTACTGGCTGTGGTGAGAAGCCAAAGAATCGCTACCGAAAGAACTGAGTAACACCAAATAATGAGTGGGGGAAGTAAAGGGATAGTGGAGGTGAAGAAAGGGGCTTCTGATGGAAGCCAAACCTGCTTTTGTCAGAACGCCTGTATTGTATTGAGGAAAGGAGATTAGTGTTTGTTTTTTTCCTCAGGAGAATATGGCAAGGTGTATTTAGGGAAATGTGGGGATGAGGCAGATAGTGGGTGGGAAGGGTAATTGTTTGAAAAGGCAGCTTAAGGATGCAAGTGCTGAAGAAATGAGAACATACCACTGATCACTGAGCTTTGTTAAAATACACAACCTCCTCTCTCCCTTGCACAATCACAGTGGACTGTCTGGGATTTTGGGGATTGGGGAAGTAAATATGTGAAGAAAAACACAAATGGAAGAAAAAGTTCTAGCAAATAAAAATTGAAAATCCTGAGACTGAAAACAGTCAAATACCAGCTCCCTTGTATGTGAATAAAACAGGAATTTGGAAACAGGTGTTGCAAATTTGTGCTGTAAAATCCTGAGAATTGCATTACAGCAGGTCAATTCCATATGCTTCAGAAGTTGTTTTTGAAGTAGCCTATTTGTGGGTGCTATGCAGAGCCTTTGTGTTTGCGTAGCACTCCATAACTTTATTGCTGACATAGATTAATCTTAACCCTGCATGTTTTAGGTCATATTTTATTTAACAGGGAGATATTAGTTTTGATGCATGTATTTGCCTTCTAACAAACTCATGTAATATTTCCTCATGTTACTGAAACCTGAACCAACCCTGCCATGCAACAAAAGAGGCCTTTTTTTCTTAGTTTTATATGCTCACCGGTCTTGGTTGTTGACAACCTGTGAAATGAGCACTGTGATGGAAGCAGAGGTCAGGGTTCAAGGGTCAGAGTCTTCAGAGTGGGGATGGTACATTCATTCTGCTTCACTTCTTAAACTGTTCTTACTGTTTTTGTTTGAGTCTATAAATTTGCCAGTATGGCAGAAATTCAATACTGTGTTATGATTTTTTTTTCCTTCATCATAAGCTTCCCAACTTTTTAAGTTGAATGACCACAAAAAATAAGAACTGAAAGATGTGTTTGAATTATAGCTGTCTTTATCCATTTGTTCTGCCATTACTTCTGCAAGTTAGAAATCTATTTATTGATTTTGTTTCTGTGTAAATTTTCCAAATGAGCATTTAAGAAGGCTGTGTATGTATACTAAACAATCCTGCTGATTATAAATGTCATTTATCATGATATTTATCTGGAGTGTTTCTGATGGTCAGCTTGCTTAAATAGAACAGGAGGTAATAGAGAGGGAAAGGTGAAGTGAATGGCTCGTGAGTTGACCCCTGACCTCTGTGGAAAGAAGGAAACCCCAAACACTGACCCTTACACATCACTATCACTGGTTTGGAGTGATATTTGTTAGCAGGTTCTTATGTAAGCCTACCTCAATGATTTTTTTAAGTGCATAAAGCAATAGTTTAACATTTTGGAAATATTATTCATCACTTTGGCCCGGCCATTAAACAGTAACTTTCAATGACTTGATCTAGCAACCAGGAAGTTCCTGCATCTGACCTAGAAATAGTGTGGTAAATAAGCCATAGTTAATGTGTATTTCACTTTGTTGTTTATGGATTAAACAAACAAGATATAACATTGAGCTTCAGAGGTGCAGGTAAGTGATTTTTTTAACCTTTGGATGGGGTCAGGCTAGCTGTTTTCCTCTGTTTCCAGTCTTGATGCTAAGATAAGCTAATCAGCTTCTGGCTCCATCTACTTATACCATACACACATTACAATGGTATTGATATTCTCATTTAACTCACAGCAAGTAAGTGTATAACCATACTTCCTGAAATGCCAAACTATTGCTTTGAAGATGAATTTTCAAAACACAAGTAGGCAGTAAAGAGCACAGTTCCAAAAAGTTAACTCACAGATAAATGTACTTCCAATTCCTTCTGCCTCCTATCCCACTGACCCCACAGAGAAAAATATTATCCAATTAAACTATGAGGCATAATGAATATGAATCTAACAAACAAACTCCAAATAAATTCAATTTTCTCTTTGAGTGTGAGTGCTTCACAGGATATGTTTAATATGTTTACACTGCAGATCCAGAATATGCCCACTAGAGAGTGCTGTATAAAAGTGTGTGTATATCTGTATATGTATATATATACAGTATACAGATTATAACACTAACCAACACTCATCATGGCAATGGTTTATATTTGAGTGATAGCCCAGGCTGAACTAATGTTGTGTGGTTGTGTTTTTAGTATTTTTCCAGTATCAATCATCTTAATTTACCTGTGAATTATATTTGGAAAAGACGTGTGTCCCATAGTTGCCAACCCACTTTTTTGTTTTGGTATCAAATTTAACTAATTTCAGCCATATTGAAGTTTGGTCATCAAGAATAAAGATTTCTGATTGACTAGGTATAGTGAAACTTTGTGATTATTCTGATAAAATGATCAATTCACAATCAGGAATCCCACCCCCTATCCCCCACCCCAGTCTCTTTCTCTATTTATATATGTTCTCTATGTTGTACCTTGTTGCCAAGAGTCTTAACACTCTAGGGGTATAATCTGTTACATTAAGGTTTGAAAGCATGGTTTTATAGTACGGCTGCATTGCACCAACTTTTTGTCGTGACTGGAAGTGGGGAGGGATGTGTGTGTATGTCTGTGTGAGTGCTAGAGCTCTGTAGTAGGTTTTAAGATTCTACTATACACACTGACTTAAACCCTGATGTGTCTCTCTGTGAACTCTTCCTCAACCATGATTTTACATGAGAGATCTGACTTGAAAATGAAAAAAATATGAGTCTACATAAGTGTTTTTATTTATAAAACTGAGGTCATAGTTCAACAGCAACCTATCTAAAATATATATTATTATATGCTTCCTTAAAAATTGGTTTCTTTATTTCATTGTTAATATTTGACTTTTTTAAGCTTTTATGCACATACATGACAGACACATCATTGTGCATTTAAAAAAGATAATTGTATAATGTGCATATAGCATACACATTTACAGTGCACAACCTGATACACAGCCGCATGTGCACATAAAGTATCTACTGCGTCTTGGTCAGTGTATTTTTCTCCACTACACATGAGAAAGACATATTTATCTGTAGAATCAATATTGTGCTTTGAAACTCATCTCAAGACTTACACTAATAACTTCTATTGCAAGACCTTGAGATACTGCACAGACAATAGGAAGCAATAGGATTTGCCCTCATGTGCTGCCTTAAATTGAATATCGTAATTTAGCTAATCTTATAATCCAATATTGATATTACATGTATAGTGAGTGTCTAAAGCAATTTAGAGAATTCGTGTATTACATCTTCTATGGCTTCACTACAATTATATTTCCTTTTTTTACAATGAGGGCAGAGGTGTCCATCTATATTAAATAAAGGGTGGAAAAGACAAGAAAGTGGAGGGGCTTCATCATTCAGCTGAGAGTTGGGGGCGCGCTCATTGAGGTAAAAAACCAAACCAAAAAAAACCGTCCCCACCCTTTCCTAAAATACGTGCTCGTTACCACTCCCTCCCAGTGCGTGCACGTAGCTCCACGGTCCCCCTCCCCTGCCATTAATAGTCAAACCATCTTCTCTTCCCTGCTCACCAAACACAGACAGGACCGTCAAGTCAGCCGCAGCCATAACAGGAAACACAACAATCGAATTTCAACAAATGACCTTTTTATCTGGTACAGTTGTTACACCATACAGCCGGGATTGTATGCCCCAAAGTATTGCTTTTACTTTACAGACCTTTAATATTACGTGTCACATGTGCAACTTTTATTTCATATGATTTAATTCATTTATTTTCTTTACTGCTTATCCTCTGGAGAATTGTGGAGCANGATTTAATTCATTTATTTTCTTTACTGCTTATCCTCTGGAGAGTTGTGGAGCAGGCAGTACACCCTAGGCAGCTCGCTAGTCATTGGTATAACTAACACATTATAGAGAAACAGACAGTCCTTCACACTCACATTCACATCTATGGACAATTAAGAGGCACTAATACACCTCACTGCAATCAGTGAAGAGGACCTACACATGCAAGGAGAGCTTGCAAACTCCACACAGAAGTGCCCGATCCAGTTATAAAGGCATAATTGGAAAATAATATTTATGAGTATGTTTTTATTAGTGTATAATCACCTGAAACTAAGATGTTTTATGTTTGTGTTACCTTGGCATTATCCTCTTCCAGGGTTGTACTGTGTTGCTTCAATATGTTTCTACAGTAGCCCAGAATGGACATTGGAGTCAAGATTTTATAGCAACTCATCATTAGTTGTCATAAAATCTTACATGCTGCATCTTTAACATTCTTGTATAGCAGATTATTTTCTTCCAGCTGAATAGAATAAGGTAAGAATTAAGCTTAACCCATGCTTTCTACACTTTGGGAATTTTCTTCAAAACAATATATGTGACTTTTTGTGTTAAGCTTCTCACACAATATTTATAAAAGTAATCCTAGGGATATGTGTTATGGGGAAAAATAGGTCCTGTAAAGTGAGAATGAAACAATGATTAAAAACACGTTACCTGAGTTACCTGATGCAGCATGTTCAGCAATGCAGACTGAAATTTAAACTATAACTTGCCATGAAAGAACCGTTTCTTTAATTAAAGGTTGTGTCACCCAAGAATTGTGTAACTGATTATAAACCCAGCATAGCTAGTCCATGTGGTTTTATTGTGAAAGAAAGAAACGGAAATAATCTTTTTTTATTATTCCAGTGTACTTCACACTCACACATACACACTCGCACACACACATTTCT
This sequence comes from Rastrelliger brachysoma, assembly GCA_024605115.1. Lineage (NCBI taxonomy): Eukaryota > Metazoa > Chordata > Actinopteri > Scombriformes > Scombridae > Rastrelliger > Rastrelliger brachysoma. The sequence continues at coordinate 12,286 of JANJYP010095078.1, read as the reverse complement.
CGCTGCTGGACGGCTGTCAGCGCACAGAAGATGGTGGCGGCTGCGTCCACTGCGTTGCCCACAGCGCCTGGATAGCCCACACTTTATATTTCACGCAGGTGTCGACACTGCTGCGGCGCACAGATAATGGTCAGATAAAGGAGATAAATCAATCTAATCTCACTGTGGACGGTGCAGGGTATTGAAAGGCTGGACGTTGCTGCAGCCCTAATCCATCATATTTGTCTTGGATTAAAGGATAATTATTCGGAGATGTGAAGATATTCTCCTGTGCATCCCATGCAATTTAATTAGAGTGGCTGGATCAAGGCAGCACTCTAGTTTGACCTGTGGGACTGTGGTGTGGGGGGCGTGGAGCGGAGGTGGAGACCTTTTAATTAGCCCGACTCTTTCGGGCTTTCGTCGTATACCATTTAGCTTGGGGGGACCAAGGTGCCGTGAGCAAACTTTACTTTAGGGAAAGGTGAAGACTGACCCATACTTCATGTAGTCTGCGCAAGTGTGCATTTTTCCCCTTAGTTGACCGGCTGACAGAGAACATACAGCCAGGAACCGACATAGGATATCAGGACAATCTGGATAATTCTTTAGGGCGCACCGTAACGATGAGTTGGCGACATTTGGTGTGTCTATGGATACCAAAGCAATGCCAATGCAACACTAAAACACGACTGGTTGGTGCATAGCCTCGGAGGAGAGTGTTTACACAGGAGTCATTGACAGCTTGTGATAAAACGGAAGAGTTTTGTTTCCGGGGATTTCTGCACACCAAGCATTTGGCTGACCTCCGTGCACAAGAGCCCCTGCGTATTTGGAAACCCACCGGCGACGAAGACTCCGAAGCTGGAAGTCAGGAAAGGACGGGGCTCTGTCCACAGGAACAGTTGCGATTAGGCCCCGCAGCAAGGAGCATGTAGGTATAAATACAGGCTCAGGTGACAGATTTTTTCGCACATGTTCCCGTTACCTGGATTTGATCTAAACCCCAAAGTTGAGAGCCGATCTCATCCCTCATCACGGCATACAGCAAATCCATGTGTCTAGTCTTTTTAAGTGTGTTAAAAAAAACACAAGATAGAATTAATTTTGGATGAAGTTTTACTAAGAACAAAACGTCAGGTGGTTATTGCCTATTTAATGTTTAAGTGGAAAACCAGTACGAGAAGACTGCAGCAAGCGCTCCAAAAAAATAATACTATCATGACTGGATTTGATATTTTAATGACTTACCAGGAACTTCATTAAATCATCTTCTTTACTTACTTGGTTTTTCTCTCTCAACTTTTCCCTCTGCAGTATTTTGTAATTTAGAGTTGTTGGGGTTTTTTTTTACCCACATGTGTTTCCAATGAATGAAACAGTGAGTAGGCAGCTGAGTGGACTTGGACTGCAACCGAGCAGGCAGAGAGTGAATCGTGGAGTGCGTCAAAACAGACGGGAACATAGAGGAATGTAGGGATTGACGTCAAGGAGGGCAATAATGAACTACTCAAAATCTTTGGAAGGTTTGCTGGTGTTTCTACAGCCACTACACTGCTAACTGAGTGCAATTTTCCTGGAAAAGGTTTTGATTATGCTCTGCTTTTTCACTTTGAAGACTTTTTAAGGTTTGGTTGTTATGCTGTGGCTCCATATTTTGCCTTACTACTTTACCTACATTTTCTAACTTATACTGTCCTCTCCTCTGCATCATCTTTGAGTTGGAAAGATTAAAAAAAGAAACATGGCATCTCCCCAACATCAACAACTGCTGCCTCACAACACAGAAGTGAGCTGTGACTCAAGCGGAGATGGGGGTGTCTCAGTGAGGATTGGCAGCAGTGTCAAACACAAGCACGGAGGCGGGCCGCTTGGTTCAATCGGGGGAGGCTTCATTGGAGGATCTAAACACTGCAAGTACAGTATCTCCTCCAGCTGTAGCTCTGGGGAGTCTGGAGCGAGGAGGCCAGTGGTCAAGAGCTTTCGCACCCAGAGGAAGATGCCTCAGCTTTTTGAGCGGTCAGCAGGTCATTTCTGGGACCCAAAGTTTGACTCATCCATCCTGGAGGAGGCCTGTAGAGAACGGTGTTTCCCTCAGACCCAGCGCCGGTTCCGCTATGTGCTCTTTTACCTGGCTGCTGCTAGCCTCCTGTGGGGATTGTACTTTGCTGCCAACCCTTCCCGTTGTGACAGGACAGTTTTTCTAATTCCCACTGCGTCCTTTCTCCTTTTCTGCCTCCTTCTGTTCCTCTTAACTTTCACAAAGCTCTACTCTCGCTGCTACAACCAAGCATCTCTGCTGCTTATCCTTGTAACCTTTATCCTGACCTTAGCCCCACAGATCCAGACTTCAGGCTTCAGAGATTCGGAGACTGCTATACCTACATTTGATATAGAAGAGTTCAGTGGCATGGGGCCCACATACAACCTGTCCTATGACAAACTGGTGGGAGACAGTACTTGGTCCCACTGTCTGTCCCCTGTAGGCACCTTTTCACTCTGTATTGAGGTTCTTCTGTTGCTTTACAGTGTTCTCCACGTTCGCCTCTATGCTTCTGTTCTACTTGGGCTTCTCTACTCTGTGTTTTTTGAGAGTTTGGGTTGGTGGCATTTGACCCAGAAAGGGGGTGATTGGAGCATAGCCTCTGAAACAGACTGGAATACACTAAGCTGGTTGGGCCCAGCCAAAGCCCTGCTCCACCTCTGCGCCCACGCTATTGGCATGCACCTGTTTGTCATGTCTGAGGTGCGGTCACGAAGCACCTTCCTCAAGGTGGGACAAGCTATCATGCATGGTAAAGATTTGGAGGTGGAGAAAGCCTTAAAGGAACGAATGATCCATTCCGTCATGCCCAGAATTGTGGCTGATGAACTGATGAAGCAAGGTGATGAGGAGATAGGTGACAATTCTGTGAAGAGATACTCCACAAGTGGTGCAGCAGCTGCCATCTCCAGCCCCAAGAGCAATAAACGTAAGAAAACCTCCATCCCTCGAGGTCAGATCATCTTCAGACCTTTCAACATGAAGCGGATGGAGCCTGTCAGCATCCTTTTTGCAGACATTGTGGGCTTCACAAAAATGTCTGCCAATAAATCTGCTCATGCCCTTGTCGGGCTTCTTAATGACTTGTTTGGACGTTTTGATCGGCTTTGTGAGCTCACTGGCTGTGAAAAAATCAGCACTCTAGGGGACTGTTACTACTGTGTGGCTGGATGTCCTGAACCCAGATCAGATCATGCCTATTGCTGTGTGGAGATGGGCCTGGGCATGATCCAGGCTATTGAACAATTCTGCCAGGAGAAAAGGGAGATGGTCAACATGAGGGTGGGTGTCCACACTGGCACTGTACTGTGTGGTATCCTTGGCATGAAGCGCTTCAAGTTCGATGTTTGGTCAAATGATGTCAACTTGGCTAACCTAATGGAACAACTAGGTGTGGCCGGAAAAGTACACCTATCACAGGCCACGGCTGACTTTCTGGATGATCGCTACCAACATGAAGATGGACAGGTCAATGAAAGAATAGGACAGAGTGTGGTGGCAGACCAGCTCAAAGGTAAGTGCTCTATGAACATATCTCTAGCTCTATCTACAGCTTTTTCCAGTGTCATTTCATGTTTCATTGTAGTTTGCATGATGAAAAAAATAGGTTTAATATCTAATAAGAATAATTCCAAGGTCAGCAGTTTGAAACTTATCAATGCAACTATTCTTCCATGAGCCCACAAACTGTTTTTTTGTACTTATGTTTATGTACTATAATGCTCTGCTGCCATCCATAGAGGAAATTCTGCCAGCATATCAGCAGTTTAAGTCCACAGTTATCAAAAGAGTGGCACAGGAGCATTTGTATAGCTCAATTTGGACACAGGAATTTCACATTGTTTATCATAACTGGCACAGATGGGCTGGCAGGAGTTTGAATTTCTGATCAGTGCCCTCTGTGCTCTTCATATTTTGTGACTGTATCACAGACAGACGCCATTTTCTTTCCCAGCCTCCCCTGCACCCTGTCTCTGCCCATTTTTTATTCCCTTGCTCAATTACATTGCCTTCCAGACGTCCTCAATGTGTCCTGTTCTCGTAACCTCGCTCTGAACTCCAGGGATTGCTTTACAACACTGCAACTGTTTCTAATAGTGATTTGCCTGCAGCTTTGTCTTCACTTCTCTATCTTGTCCTTGCTTCGTTTTGCCTCAAAACTGCCTGATTGCAGCTTTGATTTGATACATTTATGCAAATCACCCCAGTGTAGCTAATTGTTGGCTTAATGGCTCTTTCTGTCATTTAAGGCTTGCTAATCCATTATCACCCAGTGATAGTGAAATGATAGTGTTTGACTAAGATATCGCAGATGATGTTGATCTGTTCTTGCATTTGCATTTCAGGTTTATTTTGTTTATCTCCTTGGAGGCAGCATGTCTAATTTTGTACAATGTGTTTCAGGCACGGAATAACATGGATTATAAATTGGTAATGTGCACCAATGAGGAATGTAAGTGTACATATTAATAATTTGTGGGCACAAATGATCAACTTGGCCTGGCTACCAGTGCTGTCACCAGTGAAGGAAGGAGATGGAGTGAAAGTCCCTTTTGTTTACCAGCCAGCCCAGAGTGATTTATGGGCCTGCATTTTCCCCTCATCTCTTAGATTAATGAGTGACTATGACTCTTGCACTTGCTCCTTTTTTTTTCATTGCGAGGATAAATGTGTTACCCACAATGTTATCACCTCCTCCTCCCCCTTCTTCTACTCGACTCCTTTCTGGCCTCCATCATGTATTCGGTTCCCTTCCTAAGATTTATTCTCCCCCTATAGATTTGCTATGCCAGTGAGAGAGCTGGCTGTCAGGAGAGAGTTGTTCTCTAGTGCTGTAAAAATCCCTCCACTGTCTAGCTCAGTCAGTGTAAATCACTTGGGTAACATTGCAGCCAGGCTTGGATCCTGGCTGGAGCTGGTCCCTGTTGCCTGACTGAGAAGTAAATTGCTCTGACCCAGACACTGATTTGTGCAGCTGTCTTCTTTGTATTTTTGGTGTTCTTTTTGAGTTACTGTGATGTTTCACCTTCTCACAAATAGTTTTTGGCCTATAAGTGATTTTACAGCTCCACCATAACTTCAGGCTGCAGTCTTTTTTCTATCTTTCAGGTGCACATGTTCTAAAGTCTCTCCTTTTATTTAACTGCCTACTGTAATTATACACTATTTGTGGCTCATTGTAGCAGACGTTCACATAGGGTACAGTCACATGTGGTTGGCTAAGTGTTACAGCTGCATCCCGCTGGCTCTTCACAGACTTGAGGCCTGTGGTTTTAGCAACAAATGAATATGTGATGGCTCATTTTACATCCCTGTGGACGAGACTGGAGATTAAAGACAGCTTGAGAACTTTTCAGTTAGATTTGATGATCTGACTAATGATGTTTGTTGCGTTTATCAACTAATCTGACAATTGTTTTTCCTCAGAAATTACGCACTTGCTGACTATAGAAAGTCAGATGAAAAAAGTAAAAATGAAAAGGCCATCACAGTCTCCCAGAGCTCAAGCTGATGTTGTCAGATTGCTCTCAGATTCTTTGTCTGGCCAGAGGGCCATGTTTTAGTTAGCCAACATTAGAAACAACAATATAAAAGTATTAGTATCTGTAATCCAAATGATGCTTTCCATTAGTATTAGTTACAGGTCTACAAAGAGAGAAATAAAATAAATTACTGTATAATCTACAACAATGAAAGCCCACAAATGGCAGGGAATGTTTGCCATTTAAATTAAGTTGTTGATAAATATTCTGTTGGTTGATTAATTAATTATTGTAGCACCGGTTATCTTTAAAAAATAAATGTAGCTGCATTATAAGTTGTGGGAAGGTCTGAACAGCGCACAGCTCACACACAAGGCTATGGGTGGTTGTCTATAATGGCCTGCATGTGAGGCCAGACCTTGTTGTGTTGTGTTTTTTCCTTACTGGAAATGGTTGCTATATTTGGCTCTTGTTTCCCTGGAAAGTAACTGTCTGTGTCCTTCCTTTGTGCTTAATGCAGAATGATGGCACCTGTACAAGAAAGATTATCCCTTTGGAAGAGACTGTCAGTATGGCCCTGTTATCTTTTGTGATGACGGTGGAATCACAGCAGAAAGATGGAGTTGTTCCCTCTTTCCTTTAGCAACCTTCCTTTTTCAAGGGAAATCAAATTGTTTGTGTGCTGATGTTGAGTGTTACAATATGAGAAGACTAAAAGTAGTTGTTAGGCTCATTAACAGTTGTTGCCTTCATTTGTAACACTGTGTATACTATTCCCAGGCTAGTTCACTGTCTTAGTGGCAGAAATAAAAAAAAACCCCAAAACTCTCTCCTACTGTGAACCTTCCAGGCTGTTGCTGTAACCAAAGTTCAATGAATAAAGAATAAAAGAAATAACCCAAATGACCACTAGTTGCTCCACTTTGATGATCTAAAGAACACTTTCATTAATTTGAGCTTCTGACTGCTCTTTCGTATCATTGCAAAGCCCCTTTCCACTCATTACGTACAAAGTTCTCAGGAACTAGTCGCCTAAAGGTAAGGCATGTTCTCAGATTCGGTTTGAAATTGTGAGCATGACCTTTTCCAACTTATCTGCTGAGCGAAGCTGTGCTTGGGCAGCTGTGTACAGTATCCCGCTCTGTGCTATCCTCTCCTTTGCCCTTTGGGAGATTTCTAATTAAGCAAGACTGGATAATCTCTTTGGCTAAAGTGATTAATGTTAGTAATTCTCCATCATCATATCTTCCCACACTGGCTTGGTGTTATCCTAACCCTGAATACACCAGCCGCCTACCAGCCAACCGTTTTCATCAAAGCAAATAATATTGATTGCCTATAATGAGGCTGTCATGCCCATGTATATTTATGATGAGGCAACAAGAGAGGTTTTTCATGTCATGCAGATATCAAAGACAATCACCTAAGGCCAGGGGTTATGCTAGCTATAAGAAGTCAGATAATATGTATTCTGGTACATGATATCAATTTGTGCCAATCTACTTGTCAAACTTTGAGAACAATAATTTATGAGCTATATTGGGATTGATTTGAGCACAGAGTAGAACTTAGCTGCAAATAGTTTCAGTGATAAATGTTCTGTGTCTCTTCATTCTCACCCTAATACTTCACGCTCTGCAGCAGGTATTAGTTATTGGGAGATTGATTTGGGCTTTTGGGCTGTCTCGCTCTCTTTCACTTTCTCTCTCTCACACACACATTCACACATTCCTTTCCCTGCCCTGCAAATTCAATTCCACAGGGACGTGCTGTCAGTCAGTAAAGTGTACAGTATTTGCCTGAGGCTCAGTGGAGAACTCTTTATAATGGCTGCTACCTATGTGACCTTGGCCCCAATATATGAGGTTATATTTAAACAAAGAGAGAAATGAAGGTGAGAGTGAAAGTACATGAACTGCTGTTAGCTGTGGTGCAGTTTGCTGGCTTAGACTTGTAGCTTTGGTCCAATTGCTAGTGGTACTAAGGGAGAAGAAATGCATTCAGCATTGCCTTACCCCCACAACATTAAGCCACCATGTCACTGAACCCCAGCATTGAGCTCCAGAAGAATCCACAAGCGGATAATTGGAGGCTGTACACATNGTGTGTGTGTGTGTGTGTGTGTGTGTGTGTGTGTGTGTGTGTGTGTGTGTGTGTGTGTGTGTGTGTGTGTGTGTGTGTGTGTGTGTGCCCTTTATACACACTACCATACTCAAAAAGTTAAATGGTTTGGCTTTTTCACCCAAATATTATTATACAACTGTCTTCCTCCCCAGACAGCAATCAAATACCTGGCATCATTTTCGTCTAGACTCTTGAGTCCAAATCAGTATGCACACACAGCATTCAGGCCAACTATAGGGAGAGGAAGAGGGGTAGAGCGGGGGTCAATAGTGAAGTGGAGTCTTTGAGTCGAGTGGCTGACTCCATCATAGGAGGTAAGGGGGCTAGATTATATGGAGAGAGTGTGATTAAACTGTCGGTATAGTTTATAAAACCATTGGTAAATAGATCCTGGGATTACTGTAACACACCAAACTGTGTTGTGTCATGGCCCTTTCATCTGATGTCTGAGAAGGGGATGTGACTGCTCAGAGACTACCAGTGGAATGAAACAGCCAGAGCGACTCTGAGCTGCTCTATTGTACTGCAGTGACCGAGCCCTGTGTAGAACACCTTGACTGTGCATGGTAGATTACAGCTCTGCTGAGAGACTAACAGTGTAATACATCACACTGCATTGTACTGTATCGCTCTGCACTGTGTATTATAGTTCAGCACAGTGTGGCATTGTAGCCTGCAGCAACGCAGGTTACCATCTTTGTCCTTATCACACTGAGCAAGTCTGCAGAGCTTTGGGATCGGTGGTCATGCTTTGCAAACATGGTACCATTGTCTCAAGGTTGTTGGAAGGTCTACAAGGAGGTGATCAGTGGGATTTTATAGCTGCAGTCATTTAGGTTATCTGCTATGTCACGCTATTACTCAGCAGGATTGGGCTACCTGTGCTCACTCACAAGGATTGTGCAGCAAGGACATTGTTTGATGCTTCAGCCCAGCAAGCAATAAAAGATTTGTACTTAGGAGGTGTAATAAGTTTTAGGATCAAGAGCAGAAAAGCAGTAAACATATTATTTCAAAGACCTGCAAATAATCATATCTGCATGGGCCAGTGAGCTTTCTATTGAGCTAATACTGATGGAGATTTTGTTCTGAACATCCATGTATCTTGTTGTGCTCCACTTAATCCTGACAAGTGTCAGAGGACCCTGCAGACCTCTTAGCCCTTCTATAGGGGACAGCTGTCCTATTGACTCAATGGTGAAGTGTCCTGCTCCCATCTAGTGTGACAGAGATAACCCAGGGCGAGGTGGATGAGAGAGCCTGATATCAGTGCCACCACTGTCTGTCTGATAAGGGCCCACATGCAAGCAGGCTGACATGACTTAGTCTGTTGAGCATACGCAGCACATGTAGCATGTGATATAGGACATGTTGTCACAAGATACTGTCTGCACGCATTGTTTCATTCAGTTCAGAAACCTTTTGTTATTTTAATTTAATCCAGATTAAGTTAAGAATAGAATTTGATATCAGTGGCAGTGCCAGCAAAGTGTAATGTTCTCGCGCCATGAAACATGACCTGGATGGGCCAGAGATAGGATTTTAGCTTTGGTAGCAGTTGGAGGATGGATGTACCTTCTTTGGATTATTAATGCTGCTTACAAAACTGTTTTATAAAGCTACCAGTACTGCAGTAGAGCTGAGGTCAGGTAATCATCAGTATATTTTGACTAGATGTCATTATTGTAACTTAACATATTGTAATCGTGTAGTAATTATAGTATCTTCATATTTCTTGATTTTAAAAAAAAAGCTTATGAAGCAGTAAAGCGCTACAGTGTTATAAACTCATTAGACTCCACTTGCTCTGCCTGCTTGGTTATAGCATCCATTTGTTTGTTTCTCTAATTTTCCTACTTAAATATCTTGAGGGAGTGTTTACAGTTATTGTGATATTATCTAATTGTAGCTTTTGAATTATCACATTATTGAAGTAAGATTATTTGGAAAACCTTGTTCTAAGAAAATTGTAAGAAAAGTAATGCTCTGGGGGCATATTCTGTGGTTAAATGAGTAATCTACTTAAGCACAAATCAAATCTCAAAGCAAATCAATCTGTTATCATAGACTTAATGATTTCACACAGGCAAATGTGCTGCAAGGATCTGCTTGCATATCTTTCTGCAAACATACTTTTCCTCTCACGAATGGAATAGAGAGAATTGAGGGAAGGGCATGAAAGAAAGGTGAGAATATAGAAAAAGTGAAAAAAGATACATATGAACTGTTAACAGACTGTGACAAAAAGATGGATAGAGTCGCTCATGTATGGTTCATCATATTCGGGGCTTTTGTGCAGCTCCACCTGACTCAGAGCCATAACACCAGCCTCAGCACACATGGGAAAGGACATTTCTCATCTGCAGCAACACACACACACACACATACATACACTCACAAATGCAAACACACACATACACACACTTACTCCAGCTCCACACCCTGGGCCCGCAAAGGCTAATTGCCATGGCAACAGTCTATTAAAAGGGACAAGGGTCAGCTGGAAACTGGAGGTTATTTTTTAGGCGGAAGAACCGGTGCTAAGACTGGGAGAAAAGGGTTAAATTGACTTTATTCAGCTGAAGCTCTGACTTTCTTATGGTGGTAAAAGCCAAGTGCAGGCATATTTTTGTGTGAACCTAACAACAATAAGCTGAACACTCACAGCCATGCAGCAATTCTTACATCTATAAATGACACCTACATAGATGTAAACTGCACACAGTCTGACTCAAAGATTTGTCAACCTTGAAAAAGTCAAAGAAATATGAAAGTGTCTGTGTGTGTCTCTCTCCTGCTGTTGCTATCTCACATTATTTTTGATACTTCATTTAGATCACTTCTTATCAAGTGTGAGTTGATCCATGCATGATACTCACATGCAGATGCTCAAGTGATAACTGGTTATCATGACTCATTGATGCATCCTAAGCTTTTCTCTCTTGTGATGAAGGGTACAGAAAATGCCAGCACTCCTTCTCACAGAGGCACCCTAGCCTTTACTGACATTGACAGATGGAACTCATTCTTAAGGTGACACAGTAACTCCACATCCACTCACCCACTCACCTACACCCACTCACCTACATACACAGACACACACACCTTCTCTCTCTCTCTCTCTCAACTAAATGCAGTCACCCACACATGCAACCGCATCTTGTCCATGTTTGTGGCTTTAGTGACTCGTTAGTGTGCACAGCAGGGAGTGTGCGTGTGATAAATGGCTGTGTGAATTATGAATGAGGGAAGATGACGGGGAGCCAGTCAACCCTGAAGCCTGCTACTGCACTCAACCTGCACAGATTGACTGTGTATGTTTGTGTGTGCATGTACAGTAGAAGTGTGTCCTAGACAATGAATTATTTTGTGATGTTGTGTTATTGTGTTTTATGTGTATTCATGTGCACTGTCTGTTTAAGTGCATGACTGTGATGTACTTAGTTATGAGCAGTGCAGTCTGTGAAATACATGGTACTATCTGAGCCCAGTTTCAGCTCTGTTTGCTCGAATGATGAAAATATCTTAACCAATATTGGACTTTTGTGGCTGTTACTGATATCATATCAAAAGTGATGTGAGTCTGTCATAGGTTTAGCTCCATCCGTTGGCTTTAGTGCAGGACAGCTCTCCTGTGTCCCCGCCAGCTGTCAGTTGCTCCTCTTTCCATGTACTTAACCCAGGAATCCCCCATGCTGTCACCCCTAAAGGCCATTGCTGACTAACTGCACATATGTAAATGTGGTGTATGAGTGTGCACACATGATAAGTTATTCCAGCATTCCCAGTAGAGATCATTCCCCATCCTTTTATCACTCCCAGACAGTTTCTTTAAGTTACTCTTCTGCCTTCCTGGCTTCCTACCATTTTTCTTTTTGCTATCTCATTCTGTAACTGTTGAGTCAGTGCTGCCTCAGCTCTTTTTTGAAGTTACATCAGCAAATATTATAGTATTGTTTATATTAACCAGTGGCATTTTAAATTGTTCCCCGCCTTCCACTTTGTGCTTGATCGTGAAATTGAATGAACCTGTGAGTACTGTTTTTTTAAGAATATGCCAGTTAACAGTGTAGAGAAGTGTCTGTGTATCTCAGGCAGAATATGAGTCAGGCTTTCTTTGATGGAACCTGAGCTAAGTTAGCATCTTCATTTATTCCTGCTTTTCCGGCCTGTTTTAGATAACAAGTCCTCGGGGAGTGCCACAACGCTCAGCAGCATTTTCTAGAGCATTTTCATCATCTACCCCCAGTTAAGATGCCATTACCCAAAGTACTGAGTAAGCACAGTCTGGCAATAGAGGAGCAGATGATGAGAGAAAGAGGAGCATGAGCATGAGCAGGAGGGAGATCTGAGTCTTTGTTGGCTGTTCACTCTGATCATTTACCACAGACACGATCACCTTTTAATCAATGAAGGGGCACTCTTCCTAGTTGTGGATCAATAGGATCTCAGGCTGTGATAATTCAGCATGTGATGAAATAGAATTTCAGCTAGAAGCAGGATAATCGCTTGGAAGATTTTAGTGTGTCATCTCCTGATCAAGAATTAATTAGAAATTGTTCTCAGATAATTTTCTTTAAGTGGTTTAGTGAGATGAAGGTAGGGTTAGGGCTCAGGAGGTTAATTATCTTGACTAATTGGAAGATTGGTGGTTCAA